>JAKSZP010002835.1:0-143655 GCA_022478985.1 Massospora cicadina | reverse complement strand
TCCAGCGATATTCAGCGTCCCTAGAGTGAAGGTTACCCCCATCGCACCTTAGGGCGCGGTGGGCCCCCTGGCCCACCAGCCTCTTCCAGGTCCCCACGAGCTTTCACAGCAGCGCGGGTATTAGTAGCAACGCTATCAGGGTTTTTGTTAATTTTTGCGGAAAGAGTCACGTTGGCTTTGGCCTTCGCTTTTTTTTTCCCGACGTTGGACGAATTTTTTGCGGTGCGGATAAGTTCAGTGCACCGTCAAGTGGGGCAAAAAAATTTTTTTTGGTTGGGATAGGTCCCAAGTCAGTTTTAACTGGGGCTTGGGTGCAGCGATTGGGTGAGATTGAATCTCTCATCGGATCCTCAGATTAAGTGGCCCATTCAGCTTGGCCTCCCAATCTGATTGGGTGATGGATTCCCGAGTTGCTTCTGCCGCGAAGGTCTCCATGTCCTCCTGGCGTTGTGAGTGTGGGATAGTGGTGGTGACCTTGGCCGCTTCTTTGGCCGCGGTCCTATGGGCCTGCTTGGCCTTCTTCCGCTCCTGCAGGGAGATGGGCTTTACCAATAGGTAGCAGCCTTGTGCTCCCCACGGGAAAGCCTCTTTGGTGCTTGCGGTTGGTTTGTAGTGCGCCTCTCCGCTGGCCATGGCCACCGAGGGGTGCTCTTGGAATGTAACGCCCTCTTTAATGGGGCACACGTGTGCCTTATGGCCAAACGCATCACAGTGGGTGCAAATGGGGGGCGCGCTGTCCACGGTTACCCAGAATGGGTGGGTGGTGTGACCTGCGATGTCAATAAAGGTGGAGTGCGGGATCTGGGTTATGTCCTTCGTGATCTCCTCAGTTGGGGTCAGAACTGTGATGGCTTTGCTGGTGCACAGGTGTGGCATCAGCGTGAAACGTTGCATTTTGAAAGATTGTATTTCACTGTATATGGTGAGACCATCTTTCAGGTGTTGCTCCAAAATGTCACGTTTTACCATAGTAGGCAAAAAGTCAAACGTGAGGAAAATTTGGTTGGATTTTGTCCATCTGGTGCATTTAGTTTCGACGAACCATTGCCCTTCAGGGAGGTCGACCACTACGTGCACCGCTGCAGCCTCATCTGCTGCTATTTTGCTTTCAAAACCTAGGTCCAGCCAACCACGCGACATGGAGTGAGGTGCAATGTACACCGCGGTTGGGAAAATTTTGTGTACATCTTCACAAAATTTTTCCCATAGGGCCGTTTTTTGGATGTCCAGATACACACGGACTCCAAATTCCACCGATGAAAGTGGTTGGGAATGTGGCGTATTGATGTACTGGTTGCATCGTGCTTGCCATGCAAGTATCTCTGGGGAAATTGTGACCGCCAGTTTTTTAGATTTTTTTCTATCCCGCCAGATTCTCCGGGGCATTTTTGAACGTTAGAGGCCGCAGGCCTTCCGCCTGCTCCTCTTGCCTTGCTTGCCCAACTGCTCCCAGACATGGGCGCAGACTAATCCCCTCTATGAGATTATCAAACTAGATTTAGTCTTGAATTGAATGGGTTGCAAAAGTGTTTGCAACGAGAAAAAAAAGTTTTTTATCTTATTACTTTAATAGGGTTAGGGAAAATAGGGATTAGGAGAAAATAGAGAGAATTTACTAAGCTTATCAGAATGGGGTTGCTGAGGCAATTTATCCCAATTATTTTATGTAAATATTTGAGTTTTGTAGCTGGGAATTGGGCGGTGAAATATAGCATTGAGGCTAAAACTAATTTTAGTCTTCAACCCAATGAAGTATTGATTACCAGATTACTAACTTTATAGTAAATTTGTCCCATTGGCCTGACAACGCATTACTTAATAAATTTATTTTTACTATAATTTTTGAAGATATTATAATAATCTACTAAATGAAAACCTGAAGTCAAAGCTTCCCTCAAATTGGGGCAATGCCTGACAAAGCCTCTTCAAGCCTTGATTGGTTTGACAGTTGCATCACTCAGCTTGAGTAGAGGCAGCCTCCAATTGACCTGGATCATATTGGCTTCAGCTAACTTGCTTGGATGGGTACAAGATTTCCTGTTGGATTAGTCACAATGTCCAAGTAAGGTAATTTAGCTCTTAAAATGAATATGGTGGCCATCACAATGATCAAGACAAAGAAAATTAAGTTTGGTTCAGCGAGACATTTTCTTCAAATTGCAAAAACCTAATTTTTATATGGCGGCCATATATTAAGATTTGGGGATCAACCACAAGGTCAGATGTTAGTGAATTACTGGTAATATTCACCTGAACATATTGTAAAAATCATTTGTGTCTTCCAATTGGTTGAATAAGGTGGCGATGATTTTTCAGTGAGAGGTGGTAAGCCTAAAATGTTAATAAATACATAATAAATTATAAGTTTAATATTAGAAAATTTGGTAATTAAGAGTGTAATGGATCTGAATCTTTCTTTCCGCTTGGAGTAACTTTCTAAGCCAAATTACATGAATCTAAAAAAACATATTTATTCGCCCATAGTAGTTTTGCTCCAATGTCCTCAGATTCTCTGCCAGCTGCTCCAGCGTGAGGCAGCGGCAAAACTCCCTTGCCATTTTCTGTCCGGCAGTAAAACGCGCTAAAACTGGTTCACTCAGTCATTCCAAACCTATGGGCCAATTCATTCCACCCAAGGACCTGGGCGCCCACCTTGCTCATACCCAAGTGGTACCACGCTGCCCCCTAGTGCTCCCCTGGAGCAACATGCACTACGGCCTAAGGGTCAAATATGGGAAACTATTCCCATACCACAACTAAGCCATTATCAGAATGGCACAGGTGGTGATGATACCCGCTGGATTTATTGATTTCCACCCCAACAAGGGGTATTTTGACCTTGGCTTCACCTGCAAAGCTGACGCTGCCACTGCAGCAACTGTGCCCCTGGTATTCCAGGGCACCCCTCTTCCCATAACTCAGACTCAGCTCCCAGCAGACACCACTCTGGTGGTCCAGTTTGCTGGCCTGCCCACCCATCTCCCCCCTGAAGTGCTCCACCAGGAGCTGATGGCTGGTTTGGCAGCCTATGGCTCCAACCCCATATTACAATTTGTGGTCCCAAATGGGACCACACAACTTACTGGGCCTCTGATATAACGGTCAGGTTAAAACGATCATTACATTTTGACTCAAGATTCAAAAATCTGAATTTCGAGTCAAAACACTTTTTAGGTTTTTTATGAGGTTTAAGCGGGGTCCAGCACTGGGCTGTGCCCCTCCCGCACTATTATTAGCCTCTTAGGGGCCTAAAGAACAGTGCAGGAGGGGCTCCCCAGAAGGGTGACCTTAAAAGGTCGAGCCCATGCGATTCTGAACTCAGTTCAGAATTTTTCCTCGTTTCCTGCTATCATGTGGGATTCTCTGGTAGCCTTGGGGCCGCCCTTGCCTTGTCTTACCTGGTATCCCACGGCGATATAAATTTTGTATCCTCAACAAAATAATGGGATTTGACATCGAGAATTTTGATTCCACCAATACCCTGGTTTTTTATGTCTCATTCGTGGTGCTCTAAGTCATTGGGATTGAATTCATCCGCATGTTTATTTTTGATAATAAATAAAACAAGGCTAATTTTGGGGTCAGATCCTCACTTACCTGTGTTGTCTTTTATCACTTTTTTAATTTTCCAAAATCCAATGTTGAATTGGTGAGTATGACAAATCAAAGCACTTACCTCAAGAAAACCTCATATCAGACAAACATTTGGTGCCCATCGCCAAGGCAAGATGGTGGTTGAAAACCGGGATGTTTTTGATTTGTTACATTATTCTGAACTCTCTGTGCTGATTAGCACGCCACCAGATCCCCAGTTTGGCCCAACCTCAGTGGTCGCATCAGGTCCTGGTTGTCGAGTAACCAGCACTGGGGGGAGCTGGTGACTGATGGCCAACCCTGGACCTGAAGCAATTGTTGGTCCAAAATCCTTGTGGGGCTTCCCCCTCACCAGGGATCTGGCTTGCACCGAGGGACCTAGCCCAGCAGGGCCCTCACCCCACAGTCAGCCCACTCTGGGGGGGATAACTGCCCAGCCACGCATTGGGTGGGTTTCCCCTCTCCGGGTGGACTGGTTTTGCAGTCCAGTTTGGGCTCCACGTTACTTAGGAAGCCCTCATGGTGGCTGCCTCCTGCTATGGGGCACCCTCTTGGGGGGGCTCCTTCTTAGGGGGGTGATGTAACGGTTGGGTTAAACCAATCATTACATTTTGACTCAAGATTCAAAAATCTGAATCTTTAGTCAGAACACTTTTTAGGTTTTTCTGAGGTTTATGCGGGGTCCAGCACTGGGCTGTGCCCCTCCCGCACTATTCTTAGGCTCTTAGGGGCCTAAAGAACAGTGCAGGAGGGGCTCCCCAGAAGGGTGACCTTAAAAGGTCGAGCCCATGCGATTCTGAACTCAGTTCAGAATTTTTCCTCATTTCCCGCTCTCATGTGGAAACCTCTGGTGGCCTTGGGGCCGCCCTTGCCTTGTCTTACCTGGTATCCCACAGCGATATAAATTTTGTATCCTCAACAAAATAATGGGATTTGGCGTCGAGAACCTTGATTCCGCCAAATACCCTGGTTTTTTATGTCTCGTTTGTGGTGCTCTAAGTCATTGGGATTGAATTTGTCCGCGTGTTTATTTTTGATAATAAAAAACAAGGTTAATCTTGGGGTCGGATCTTCACTTACCTGTGTCATCTTTTCTCACTTTTTTAATTTCCCAAAATCCAATGTTGAATTAGTGAGTATGACAAATCAAAGAACTTACCTCAAGGGAACCTCATATCAGACAAACATTTGGCGCCCATCGCCAAGGCAAGATGGCAGTCAAAAACTGGGATGTTTTCAATTCGTTACATCTGGCATATGCCATGATAAGCTCTGAATTTAGTAAAATTGTGGCGGCAATTCTGCTGCACATCATTATTCCCTCAGTGCCTGACCATCCATTTTGGGCCTGCGTCGAGGGCGGGCGGACAATCTGTCCATCATGTTTTGAGTTAGACCACTTGAAACGCAAGTGCCCCTACTCAACCACTTCAGACGGATCAGATGGCTCATCCTCTGACCTCTAATATGATGCCCACCCTGTACAATTTCAGGTATGGGGCACAATCCTACCTCCTCCACCCCCAAATCCTGTTGCTGCAGCTACACCTGCAGCCACCAATCAGCCTCCTCCCCACCCCAATGCCATAAATAGTTCCTCCAATCAAACATCAGATTGGATCCTAGTTTGATCCCATGCTTCCATAAATGAATCAAACAAACCTCAACCGTATTCTGATTCCCCAATCCAATTCAACCAAAACCCATGGGAATTATTGGATGAAATCAATAAATCAGGTAACATCATTGATGAACCATAGCTGCAAGTTGAGCGGCTCTGTAATGCAGAGTGGGATGCAAAATTACCACCTTTGAAATATATCCCACAACCTAATGCCAAACTGTTCTACAGTGACCACCAGCTTACAGTAGAAGCAGCTGCCACTAGATTGCCATCCACTCCGCAAAGCTACCGCCAAATCTGTGGCTGTGCTCGCAAGAGGAATTCCACCCCCCATTATTCCCAAAGATCTTACTACACAAAGTAAGACCAATATGAAAACTTTACACAAAAACGTTACTGAAGCCATCCAGAATGTGGTAACAGTAGCACGGAATCCAAAAGCAAAAATAACCCAAACCAAAATTGCCACATTCATTAAATTCCCAGACTCCCGCCTCAAAGCTGAAGACGCTTTGGCCAAATACATCGTTGGCATTATGATGACTGGCAACTATTTGGAAGTTCCAGTCATAAAAAATATCAAACCCCTGACCGCCAATGCCCCTACATCCTTACTATCTGCCCTAACACGCACCCTACTCTGGGATGAGATGAATGCGGCTAAAGATAAGCCCCCCAATCCCCCCTCCCCGTCCACCATGGAGGTATAGCAGTATTCGCTTCCCACCTGGTTAGATATTTTGTTAGGTATGATTCAATTGATCCGTCCATTTTGGGCATTTTGTTTGAATCGTTATTTTTTATGATTTTTAGTTTTAGTTTGTAATGTCCATCCCCTGGTCAGCTTACCTCAGTTAAATAAAAGAGTGTAATGGATCTGAGGGAATCTGGCTCAATTGGGCTAAGCAACTCCCCAAACTACAGAGGATCTTTTTGAGGGTAGATAGATCAGTTGCAGCAACCCCAGATTGGCTAATTCAAGTAAATTATCAAGATTCTAAGAGGAATCAACCAAGGAAAATACATCTGTCATATAGCATTTAATTTGGCTGCCCCAATTGATCAGCTGTAAACCTCGGCGTCATAAAACAGAGTGGTGAGGTAGCCAGTTGAGCTGGCTGATTCATTTGGCTCATATGGAGGTTCCAGCGTGAATGCATAGCTAAATTCAAGATTTTTTTTGGGCTTCCTTGTGGCTGATTTTGGCTCTGATACAACAAGGAGCATTGGTGCAGAGGAACAGAGAGGTCGCTGAAGCATTTGGGTTGGATGTTTCATTGGCAAAACAGAGGGGAGCATCAGCGCAGGTAAATATAAATGACTTAAAGATTTCTATTAAGTGTGTTAAAATTTCGTTGCTTGGAAACTGAGGATCTTTAGCGCAGGGAATTGAGAAGGAGCCAAGTAATTTTGGTTGGCTGCTTCAATATTTCCATTTCTATTATCAGAGCAGTGAGGATCATCAGGAATAAAAACAGTGAGACAAACATTTGTTTCAGCACTCTTTTTAGCCCATTAAGTGGTTCCTTATAAGATTAAGAACTAAAATTGACATCTTATTGGACTTTGTTGTTGGTAACATATAATTATTAACTGGACAAACCCAATTTCCACTACTTTATCCCAAATCTTCTGAGGTGGAAGATTAGATTTGGCAGTATCTTTCAAAAATTTTCAGGCTGAAAATAAAAGTATCCTGATTCCTAGCGTCATAAATCATGTCAAGTCCTTCCTTGGACACAAGGTAATTTTTGAGCTCATGGTCAACTCTTCTATTCATACTGCGACCTCTTTTTCATAACCTTGATGAGTCAAGCTGGTTTTCACACCATTAAAAGTCAAGCATCTATCTGAATTCACAGCTTACTTTCTCCAAGGAAGTTTTTATTGTTTCAAGGTATCTGTGGTTCATAATGTCCATGATTTCCACACCCAGGTAGGTTTAAGATCAGTTAAACCACAGGCGGTAGGGCCAGCTTATTATAAAAGTGAAGAAGCTTCTGCTTATCCATGTCCATCCTATCCTGATACTTAGAGTGGACCATTTGGTGGACACTCATTTTTTATTGCTGATATTAATTGAATATAGTTATGTCCTCACTGTAATAGTCAGGTCAAACCAATTGTTACATTTTTGCTTTCAGATTCAGAATTCCGAATCTTGATTTAAAATGCCTTTTGAGGTTTTTGAGGTTTATGCGGTGCTCAGCGCTGGGCTATGCCCCTCCCAAGCCATTTTTATGCTCTTAGGGGCCTAAATAATAGTGCAGGAGGGGCTCCATGGAAGGGTGACTTATGATGGTGGGCCTGTGTGATTATGAATTAAGTTTAGAATAAATTCTCATTTCCGCCCTCACATGGGTCTATCTGGTAGCCTTGGGCCGCCCTTGCCTTGTCTTACCTGATATCCCGCATAAAGCCTAGTTTTATATCCTTACAAAATGTTGGAATTTGTCATTGAATTGATCCGCCAAATACTCTGGTTTTTTATGTCATTTGCGGTGCCCTAGGTTATTGGGATTAAATTTGTCTGCATGTTTATTTTCGTTTATAATAGATAACAAGGCTAATTTCAGGCTGAAATCCTTGCTTACCTATATCATGTTTTCTCTATTTCAAATGTCCCTAAATATGAGGTTAAATTGGTGGGTAGTTATAGAACCTCTTACCTTGAGGGAACCTCATTTCAGGTAATCATTCAGCATCGCTTTGATCCACTGATTATAAGGCAAGAATGTGGTCAAATAACTGGGACGTTTTTGATCATTATACTCACCAAATAGTCTCAGGAGGTTTCATTGCAGGATCATCTGTGTTGAGTTTTTTAGTTAATTTAAAGTCCAGTTACTTTGAAGGCTACATAAATATTAGTTTCTAGTTGCCCTAATGATATACCCTATTAGAATTTTGTCCCTAGGACAATTTCTTAGCATAATGACTGCCAGCAAGTTAAGTATATTATTTTAAAAGTCAAAATCTCTAGTCATAAACTAGTCAAAATAAATTTATTATGGAAAAAGTCCTTTATCAATAACATCTCAGACCTTTCTCAGGGCTAGGGAAAATAGGGAATTGGCGAAAAAATGTTAATTACCTAAGCATAAAATTATGGGGCTGTTGAGGAAATTTACTACAAGTATTTTGTGTAGATATTTATGTTTTTAGCTGGGGATTGGTCAGTAGAATATAGCATTGAGGCTGATAAATAATTGTAGGCCTTCAGCCTAACAGAGCATGAATTGCTAGATTAGTAACTTAAAGATAGATTTAGGCTCATTGGCCTGATTACTCATTGCTTAATAAACTATTGCTTAAATCCAAATATGAAGTAATTAAAACAAAAAACAATTTGGAAACCTGAAGCTAAGGCTTCCCTTGCATTGAGGCAAAGCCCAAAGACTCAATTAGTGTTGTCATATTTGGAAGTATTATATACAGAATGGTATATGAATTCTTTTTTGCCTAAAACACAATGACGTACATTAAAATATACTTTATAAACCTGAGTACCATGGATGAAATACTGGCTGCTCCATCATACAAACCCCTAGATCCAACCTGTTCATATTTGGACCTTACCCTCCGTTGGTCTAGAGTATGCTTCAGGTCAAGAAAGGCGGCCAATTTAAAACCTTTGGCTCTATACGATCCAGTCTGTTTTTAAGCCCATTTGCATAAATATGTCATGGGAAATGACATTACCATCTGGTTTTTTAGCACCACCACTTCTACATGGGCGTTATCCAGTATAATTCTTTTTTAGCTGGAGCCAGCTTCATGGCAATAACATGTTTAACCTTAGGTCATGTAGCGTCAGGGAAATGTCTGTGGAATGAATAAAAGAGGTCTTGTGCATTACAAAATTACAGCTGGATCCTGACTATTTTCTGCGGTGTCAAACATTTTTCATGACATCATTTACTCAAGACTTCTATTACATGACATGAGACTACAACCTCCTCAACTTCCCATTTGGATGCCTCATCTATGAAGTATGCCTCTGAGGTCTCAGGAGTAGAGCCCTAAACAAGGTTAGTTTTCTTGCATGGAAGGTGTCAAAGATCCAAAATGTTGGTAGGATATCAATTGATAAGAGGAGTTGCCCTTCTTTCTTACAATGCAGTAAGGTCATATCTTTTTGTCACAAGTTTTTTTATGCCTGCAATTGATATATTCTTGGCATCAAGATTAAAAAATCTCACTCCTTATGTGCAGGATTAACCTCAACTCTTACCATCTTCATTATCCTTGTAGATCTTCATAAGGCATCTAAATTGGCGTTCACCTCTTGGTGTATTTTCCTATGACACTTAGCAAAGGTCAACACTGCTTTAACCTTAGACACACAGCAGGGTCCATGTTAAAGGATGTTAAATCATAATTTGAGAAGAAGGTAGAACGCCTAATAGAAGCATGATGGGCGTTGTTATAACTAGATTGGTACAGGATAAGATACAAATCCCAATCTGAGTAGTCAGCTGCAGTGTAACACTGCAAGACCTGTTATAGACACTAGTTCTCTTATTCTGTCTACCCATCTGATTAGGGTGAGAAGCAGTAGAACTTTAAGGACAAATCTGAAGAGTCTTATACAACTCTTGCAAAAATACAGATTTGAACTGGGGTCCACATTCGCTAACAATTTTCTGAGATACCCCATGAGCAGAGAAAGCATGTGAAACAAATACTTGGCCATCTGAGTCAAGGTTATTGTGGTGTGACATGAAATGAAATGTGTGAAAAAAATGAACCAGTCTACCACTACCATGATAGCATCAAACCTCTCAGACTTGGGTAGCCCCACAATAAAACTGAATGAGAGATAATACAAGATATCTCTGCTTTCTGGACTGGTACAAATAGCCAGCGAGTGACTGAAGATTTGTTTCATCCTGTTGAAGACAAGGCGCTCCTTAACACCTAGCAACCAGTGCAAAAAGTCCCTTTTAGCTATATGTAAAGTGGATAAGCATCAGGGTATTCGCCATCCCATAGCGCCATACAGCTATCTTATTATGGTGTTACTTGATTTTCTCTAGGCAAAGTGGTCCCATGGGAACCCAAGCGGTCTTGGAACCATACCATATATCGTCCTTCAAATGGTACCCCTTTAACACCCTCCTGATTTAGATTTCATATGGTAATAATTAAGGTATATTATAAGATAAGCATAGAAAGGACAACTCTTCTTAACACATCATAGTCTTCTAGATTATCCAGAGAAGTAAAAGTTGGAATTCATGCAGTGGAGGAGGGCTGCTTAGTTACTTTTTTTGGAGCAATAAACAGGTGGTTATTATACAACTCCAATTCCTTGAGATCAAAAACTTATTCAGGGGTTCAGCTCAGAGCATCAGATAAAAAACTCTCCTTTCCATTTGTGAACTCGTAAGTGAACATAAAATGTGCAAAGATCTCACGCCAGCGGGTTTATCGTGGGGTCAGAACATGAGGGGCTCAGTGGTGAAGAAACCCAATGGACAGTAAAAACTCAGAATGGCCACAAAGAACCATAAAGATAATGGCGCCAATAGGTCAGTTATTCAACTACTCTAATAGTTTTTTATTATATAGCATAACCAACTCAGTTAAGGACATCTTATATGAAAATATTCTTCAAGAAGCTCATCTACTCTTTTCCCAATTGTAGCATAGAAGCAGCGATAGCAAAGTTAAAAAGCATTAATAGTCACTATAAGCTTCATATCTGAATTCACCTGATAAGACCTGATGTAGATAGCAAAATGCACTTCACATCCTAAAAGACCCTCCAGTTCAGATAATTATTAAAGAGTTTAAGTCCCACTGGGTTTATACAATGGTGCAGCTATCTCTGAAAAATTTGATATAAACTATTTAAGGGAATAATACTTTTATAAACAACCTCATCTTCTTTTAACTGAGGATGGGTTAGCAATCAAGAATAGCCAGCTCCTTATCTGGAGTGATCATATGTTTTTTGATAAAACCGATGTTGCTCAAGAAGGTTACATTGGACTTAAAGAATTCGCACTTACCAAACTTAATTATAAGGTTTGCTGCTCTCAAATATTCAACCACTGCCACAGGTGAATCACATGGGACGCCTGATCAGGGGATAAAACCAGGCTTTCGTCAATATAGGCACAGTACATACACCTAACAATAATCTCTATGAAAAATTTATATAACATTGAGCAATTTTAGGTGCATCTCAAAGACTAATATGCATGCCCTAGAAATGAAAAATTCCCTTCCTGGTATGGAATGCAGTAAGCCATGCTTGCCTTTTTGATGCATATATGATTAAAAGCGTACTAGCATTACTTGGAGAAGATTTTGGAGTCCTCCACAAAATGGACAATTTGTGCCTCCATAGGATTGGGATGCAGATTAGATATGGTGACATTATTTAAGTTACTATAATCTACACAAGGGCGTAGAGTACTGCTATCTTTTTCCACATAAAAAAGAGTGTTGAAATTTTTGTGGCTCAATGGTGCTATAACCAAAAGCTTGACAGTCAGTACTTAAAGAGTTATAAGCTCATGACAAGTATAATAATTATTTTTGAGGCTGCCAAGTCGCGCTTAGGTCCCATCAATTAGATTATCTGCCCTATGGTAAGTACAGATAAAGGAACACGTAGAAGTCAAGTACCAAAAAGAGGTATAGAATTAATGTCTTAACTTTATTGTAGTATAGAATAGGGGTTTTATATTTTACATGCAACAATATAAACCCATACAAAAAATGACTATTAAAATGAACAGAGGAAGAAATCCAGATGTAAGGCTCTTGGCCATGCGATGCATCCAGATTGTAAAATGCTTATGCAGTATATGTTTGATTGAGCGAAAAATAAGGCTGAATGTAGCAAGCAGATGAGATTTTGTATCACTTAGGTTGATTGTTGGCAGATTCTTAATTCTTATATCTTTGCTGGTTTGTCTTATTTATTGCCTTGTGTGCCACCTAGTGTAATGGCCGCTTGGATTTTTTATGATTCTTCATTTTTGATTATCCAGGATTTCATTTTGGGGTATCTTAAGCTTAAATTGGTCTGATAAAGCTTCTTAACATTAATTTAAACCTTACCAACTATCATCTTTCTATATGATTAGTATATGCCATTTCTTTACCTCCTTCTTATATCTAGGCTTTAATTAATCTTGTTGTAGTCAAGTGGTCAATATTCTATTCATCTTGTTTGATATCTTGATATCTAATATCATCCTCATAATATTATTGCAGAAATATACTGATGTAAGAATTGACTATGTACTTGGTTGATAGTTACTCCCAATTCTAAAACTCAATTGAGTATTTGTCCCCACGTTTGTAGCTTAAAGAATATGGCTCATATCAATTGAATCTAATTTTACTCCTCAGGGAAGTACAATTGTAATAGTATAAGACTAAATCTAAAACCTCGAAAGAAAAAAAGATTGGAGAGAATTAATAGCTGCTTGGCCTTCTCATGTAACAAATTTTCTAGATTTGCTATTGCCAAGGGTGTTTAGCCTGGCAGGTAAAACTGCTTCCACCCTAGTGTAGGTTTTGAGTTTGAACCCTGTACTGGCTAAAATAATTCTCAGTGTGGTATATTTGTCCCAAGGTCAACCCACCTCAAATATTTTTTTAGATTTGCCATTGCCTTTGATTGAAGTTGTATATTCTTATATGCTAGTATATATAGTGTTTTGCAGACTCTTTGTATTATCACTGGTAGTTTTGCAAGCTCTTAGAGCTGGAATGCCAGTTTCTATTCCATATAAGCCTAGAAGGGTGACATTTTGATGATTTTTGGAAACTTATCCTATAAGCCATCAACGCACTTGAGAGATTTTACCTAATTTAATTAATTGGAAGTGAAAAATTTTCTATATATTGAGACCAATGTTACATTCACTCTTTCTACATTGTTATTAGTTGTTGAGTTGTAGGACGCTGAAAATAGTTGGTGACCTCCCATGCTCATAGCTAGATCCTCACAACTCTTGAAGTAAAGTAATTCCATTATTGCATAGCAGAACATGCGATAAACCATTTTTAGTAAAGATAATTTGGTATAAAAAGTTAGCAGTAGTCTTGATATTCTGCGTAAAAGTAGCAAATGCTTTGACCCTCCTTGTGAAATGATTGATTTTACAATGATATATCGATATCCCTTTAGATTCAGGCAGTGGATCAATGGCACTTAAACTGATGGTATGAGTTTTCTTTCCACTTAACATCAATTTTGAGCAATTTAAAAAAAGTCGATTTTACACCACTTTCTCACCACACCAATAATCAAATTCATGTCCTCAGATCCACCACCTGCTGCCCCAGTATGGGGCAGTGGTGCTCCACCCAAAAGCGTTTACCACTCAGCAGAAAAATGCATGTGGACTAGCTGGTCCAGTCTGTCAAAACATCCAGCTGCTATGTCCCTCCAAGGGACTTAGCACTCCACCTTGCATGAGCCCACCCAACCTGCCCCCACCCCCTAGCATACCCTGATCTAATGTTTGCTTTTGCCTTCGCGTTGAGTACAGACATCCCTTCCCATACACTGAAAAAGTGATAATTGAGCTGAAAATAGCCGCCTTTGCGCCAGAAGGGTTTATCAACATCCACCATTACAAGGGCCTTTTTGATATTGGATTCCCCACTGAAGAGGATGCAGCCACTGCAGCAGCTACGCCATTATTTTATAAAAATACCCCTATTAACACCACCCAAACACGCCTTCCAGATGATACCACACTTGTGATAACTTTGCAAACCTCCCCTCACACCTTCCTCATCAAACACTTTAAAAGGAGTTGTGTTGGAGTTTTCCATGTATGGCAAAAACCCTATCCTCCAATTTATTGTCCCAAATGGTGCTGAACTCCTCTCGGCACCTCAAGCAATGTCCACCATTACCCCTCACCAGCTGAACATGTCTCAGCACATCCCACCGCATGCCTATATCCCATCCACACCTGACCATTTCTTTTGGGCCCGCACCACACAACAGTCACAAAATTTTCCTCCTCAGCTATTAATTGGACCACACCAAAAAGTTATGTCAATATAATTCACATCCTGCAAGCACTGCCAACTCCACCCATGTGGCCACATCAACAGCGTACGAGTGGGGATTTTGGCTGCCCACCCCCACAGGCCATGCACTCAAACCAGAAACAAAAATCCTGCACCTCAAACCCAAGATGGCCAATTCACATCTATGCCAACCAATTGTGTGCAGGCTTGGGACACTGTTCAATCCAGAAAATCTCCCACCACAAAACCTACCAAACTAAAATCACCTACCAACATATCTTCCTGAATCAACCAAAATCCCCTGAAACTTATTGGAGGAAGTAACTAAATCTGGTGAAATTGTCTCACAACCGAGTTATCCAATTGATTTAACACCTTATCTGAATTTATACTGATACCCTGCCCCAACCAACTGATATGTCCCAAACCCAGAACCTTTTTCCAAAGTGACCAAAACCTTGCTGCAGTCACGGTGGCTACACCCAATAATTCCTGGTTTTGCATACTGTGTACAAAATCTGTCACAGAATTTAAAACGGGCCGCACCCCCTGTTCCCCTCTGATTTTCCTCCTACTGCAAAAGAGGAAACCCAAAACCTCTACAAAACTGCCACCACCGCTATCAAGCATGTCACTGAAATGGCAGATTTTTCCCCATCCATACGCACCACAAGAGTAAATACTGCATAATTAGAACAACTTCTTGACGCCTGCATCCAGTCTGAACACCACATTGCTGAACTCATAGAGCTTTAACACAGGCTTAAATTGTTGATCACAACAACTATCATCCACCTTGACCCTCATCCCGCAGATGCTCCAACCCCCTTACTCTCAGCACTGATCTGCCTCTACAATGTTAAGCCTGATGATGACCTGCCCGATCCCCCCACCCCCTCAACCATGATGGGATAAGTGGCTCATCACTATGCCACCTGGTATGTAATTTTCTCGTTTCTTTTTGTATCTTGCTGCCCAAAAAGGTCAGACGATTCATTTTTATTTTTTAGCTGGTTTAATTTTAAAGTTTCAGATTTGGTATTGTTTGTCCCCTGGTTGGCTTGCCTCCATTAAATAAAATAAATTGATGGCATGAAATGGATGCTGAGGGGTCATTGAAGATACTTATACCTTTCCTTATGTGGCATTTGTTTTTTATAAGTTATGTAATCTCTAAGACTTCCACTATAGAGTCCATTATTCCTTCTTAATAGTATTGATCCTTGATCCAATCATAAGTTTTTCTGGCTCCTCCATGTCCTAAGGTTTTGAGGTCTTCCATTATTACTTGTACCCATTCTGATGGCCACAAGCAAGGTATCCAGTCAGTTCTTACTTCCTTTATAATTTTCCAATTTAAATTATTGTATTTTGAGCATGTCATTTTAACATCTTATGAAATGCTTCATCTTTGTCCTCCCAGGAGTCTGGCTTCATGAGTGTGACAGGTAAATGTTCAGCTTTTCTATTTACTATTGTAGTGGATCAATATGGTCAATCCATCTACGTTCATGTGCTTTGTTCCCAATCAATGGACAATATTCATATCATAGTGCTGAAGTTTAAGAGCCCAACGGGTTATTCTTCTTGTCAGATCCTTTACTTTACAGCCACTACAAGTAAGAGTGGTATGTAAAAAATATAAAATTTGTACCACGCTAGAAGAGCTAGAAATATTTTCACCAAAAAGATAACATCTAGGTATTTTTTCTCAATAGCATTGTAAAATTCGCTCAGATTTTGAAAGAACTTTAGCGTAATAGGAAACCAGATGGTCAATGCCATCTTCATTCAGTTGTGAGAGAATGACTCCTACAGACAAGTCAGAGGCGTCTGTAAATAGGATGAATGGCTTCCCATAGTTTAGATGTCATATAAATCAGTTATCTCTCAACAGGTCTTTAAGGACTTGAATGAAGTTCTTTGCTCTAATAGCTGCATGAAAGGGGTTTTTTGGCAAGAAAATGGACAAGGATTCAGTGAGTTGAGCAAAATTAGGGATAAATCGATTGTTATATCCCATCATTCTTAAGAATACCTGTATATCTTTGAGGCTCTTTGACTCAGACATCCTGGTATTGGTTTAAAATTATTGTAAAATAGTTGAATCCCCTACCATGATATGTCATGACCTAAAGATTCCAAATCCTGTTAAAAGTACATTATTCGGATCTTATTTTGATATAATTCTCTCTTAGTTGTTGAAAAACTGACTTGAGGTGGTCCAGATAATTGGTAAAGGTTTTTGAATACAATATTATGTTATCCAGGTATATGATCACATATTTTAACTTGAGATCTTGCAAGATGTGATCCATCGCCTATTAAAAAAAGATGGGAGAAGTTTATATGTTTTGAGAGAGCCAGGTAGGTTGAATTAATCCATCAATGCATAACAATGCGCATTTTTATTGATCCTCTGGTAACAGATCCATCTTTTAATAACCACTGACAAGGTCTCTTGTGGAGAGGTAATCCAGGACTGAGAGTTATGTCAGAGAATCATCAATTCATGAAATCAGATAGCTGTCATTGATGAGGCTATTTAGCTTCCTGTAATCCATTACTATTCTGTGATCACCATCCTTTTTCTTTATAAGTAACAGTGGAGACGACCATGGACTCTGGGAGTGCGCAAGTAAGCTGGCATCAGATAGTTGTTTAAGCTTGGTCTTCATGTAATGTAACTCTCCATTGAACTTCCTATATAGCCAAAATTGAACTGGGTATGAATTTCCTACATAAATACTATGTGTCCAGTCTTTCATGTGACCAAATTAATTAAATGACATATAGTTAAATCTTGATAGTCTCCAATTAGTTGATGCACTTTCTCAAGTCCCTCTTATTTATCTTATTGGATATTTATTCTTGAGGTATGGTACAAATTAAATTATAAGCGTGTAGGCCAAAATTAAGGTGAGAATTAATAAAACGTACCTTATCTATTTCATTATTAAGAAATAGTAACGATTTTCCAATCTCTTTATGATTCTTGACTGAGATACCTTGATTGACTAAAATTTCAAGTAGTAACTTGATAGGCCGCTAATAAGCTGGTTTGAGGACTTCTGGAAAAACTCTTGGTTCAATTTACTGACTCCATTGACATTAGTGATAAGTAAAAATTAGTTTGGGGGTATACTCTGGGTTATGTTAATATAAACTCGTTGTAAATTGTTTTAATTCCCTCTTTGGTAGCATAAAAGGTAATAACTTTTGCAGTGTCTAAATAGTTGTGGAGCTTTCATGATTCTTCCAGAGATAGAATATCGTAAAGGCAATTTGGAAATAGAGTACTCAAACAGATAAGATTAACCCTTCTTGATTGAGTCTTTATAACTCAGTACAAAAGAAACTTCATAATTGAGGAGTGATAAATAACTTTCTTTCAGATTAATGAATGTTTTTTATTCACTCATGAACTTTTTTCTGATAAGTATATCAACTGGTTATTGACCATGGGAAGCTTTGGTGAACGGGAAGTAATTTGCCAACTTGAATTGGCAGAGATGGATATGCACCTACCATCTTGGTGATGTCTAAACCTGCTGTGCTGTACTATTGAGCGTATTTAAGGTAAGGGGATGAGCTTGATCTTGATGAGACAGGAAGAGATAACATTGATGTGTGATCCATATCCAAGATAGCTATAACTTAGACCTCATGGATTACCGCTTCCACCTTAGTAATGGTTCCTCAAAACTTTGGCGGGAGGGATAACATCTCTTAAGGCGAAACATTGCATTGAGCTATCAGTAAACCTCAGGATATATTTTCACGATCTCCAGTAGATTGTACATGCTCAAGATGGGTCAGATCTAAAGGAAAGCCATTGATCAGCATCAAAAATCATATTAATTATCTGAGTCACCCAATGACTTGATAGAGGTAAGTGACTTCCAGAACCTGAACGTCATCAATATTTTTCATGTTCAAAAAACCTGTAATGGTGAGCTCAGCGAGTGTAGCTAAATATAACAACTTGTTTCCTCATATTCCCCTTCAGATTTTCTCTGTAATTGTACTCATTGCACGTGAGAGGTGAATTCAGCATAGTTTCATTTTCAGGTACTTTAGGCCATTTAGCTTTAGAATAATCCTTCCCTTTGCTGACCGCCATTTTTACTGCTTGGCAATGGCATAATTCTTCTTAAAACAGATGACTTATTGTACTTGTTTTTCTCATTAAGTAGTTACTCTTAACTTCTCCGCCTTCTTAGGCTTTGCTTCCTCCACAAAATACACTTTGGGCTTCATGGAAGCCTTTTGAGATGTCCCTGGTTTGTGTATATCAACCAAATTTGAGCGGGGCTTCTCTAATGTCTAAGAATGAATTAAAGCTTCCTTTGACAGACATGACATGTATGTATAGGTCAGGTTATTATATAAAATAACAACAACAGCAGCTACAGCATCATCAAATGTAAGAACTCTTTGGGATAACAGCTTTTGAGCCCTCTTTCTGCTAAGCATCACTTTTCGAAAATCAATTCAGCCTGAAATTTAGCTCCATTAAAGAGATTTACAAAAACTATTATCAAATATGGCGGGAAACCCCAAAAAAGAACCCGCAGGCTATTTCAAACGAGCCAGCATCACCCCCTAACGAAGTAACCCTCGGTTACCCACCTCAGGGTCAACCAGAATCACCCGCTCTCAAGCAGCAGCCATGAAAGCAGGCACCACCCCCCAACCTGGAGCTACTTCAACTAGCGCCAGTTCACCTGATCGCACTTCTGCAACCTGCACGCCTAACAGCTCTGTGTGCGCTGCCTCCCACCAACCTGCTGGGCCCCCTCCAGCCAAGGAGGCCATCACCCACGCTGTTTTAATGGCGTCTTCTCAGTTGAATGCAACTCAGCCCATCCAGGCATTCACCTCCCCCATTATGTCAGCTAATTCAGCCCCATCTATTATTGCTGACTCCGTGTTTCTGGCTCCCTCCATGAGGGGCGATAGCCAGCTACCTGGCCCCCAAACCCTCAGATGTAAGGTTGGATTAGCCGCACATTCTGGTTCACTAAGCACCAAATTGGGACAATCTACTCTTCCCAATGAGGATTCAAATGGTTCGGATTTTGGAACTTCACACCAGTTCCAATCTCACCCGTCCCATTTAAACCCCGTAATTAGCACTTCTCAAGTCGGCACTTTATCTCCATATGCTCCAAACGACCAATTCACTAATCAGCCAGTGAGTTTTGCCCACGAAATTACAGCAAATACTCGGGCTGAATTTACCCAAATAGATTGGGATGGTGATGAAACATCGCCCTCCTCCCAATTGGCTGGAGTTAATTCCAATCTGGATGGGCCTCCCCAATTTAGCGAGGCCCAACAATCCGCCCTTAATTTAATATGATGCCAGCAACTGCTGTAACATTCCAGCAACAAGGGAACTCCGCAAACTTGTTCAAACCACCAGCTCACACTCAACCTGCGATTGCAGCCCAAAGCAAACACAAAAATACCTAAGGAGCCACTGGGGCATGGCAAAAACCTCTGGCACCAACGCTACCCAAAGCTGATCCCCATGAAGTGGTGTTTATTGCTGATGTTAAGAAGAAATGGGCCGAAACTAGAGCGCAAAAAGCTCTACCTCTCCACTCAACCCTCTCCCACGCAATTCGCCTTTATTATGGGCATAACCCTGTTGAATTCTATACAGAGGATTACTTCTCATACTTTTCAGCGATTGCGGAGACATTCCCAATTAACACCGCCATCCATGAATCAGTGGAGGGCCACTACATTGATGTGGGCTTCACTGAAGCTGCCCTTGCTGGCCATGCTGCCACCCTCCAGGTCATTATTCCACGTGGATCTCATCGCATCTCCTGCACACGCTCTCACCTGGAGAAAATTTCACGGGTTACGTTTCCAACCTACCAACGACTGTTGATCCTGAGTCTCTTAAACTGGCGCTCCATCGTGGTTTAATGGAGTTTAAGTCTGTTCTTTCAGTGGACTTTAGCGTCCCCTCTTACTATGCTCCCACTCAAAGAGCTCGCACTGCTAGGGCGTCGTTCATCCCCTCCCCCACTGTATCCCGCAACATTGAGATTATTCCTCGTGTGGCGGTAGTTGGGGCATGCCCTGAGATCTTTTTGTCGACCCTGATCAGGCGCGCCCCCGGTGTTCATGGTGTAACGCCCTTGGACACTTGTATAGTGGCTACACAGCTCGAAAACAAGCCCTCTTAGCCACCACCCAGGGGCCTAAACCAGGCCAAAAACGATCCCACGTGGCCGCAGCAGCAATTCCACAACCCACACAATGGGTTCCCGTTTAAGACCTGTCCCCTGAGGCCTTACGCCTGCAGTTGAAACAGCTAACCCCACTATTGGTATGGGATACCTTCGCGCTCATGCCCCCTTCCAGTGGGCACCCCCTCCAATCTCCCAGAGTCAACTCCCTCTCTCACCAAGCGCAAGGCATCTCCCACAGGGTGCCCCTCGTCAGCCACCCCCACACACAGGGCTCCGCGGCACCCCCACCAACCTCCACCAGCGATTTATCGCATCAACCCTCAGCTCCCAATGGAGCTATGCCCACCAGCATGGACTGGCAACCCGCAGCCTGCGGTAGAAGTGCCACCTCAAAGAGTCCTACCCCAACCCCACAGTCCATTTCACGCGGATCCTTTGCAGTGTTGGAGGAAGTGAATATGGACTCAGACTCATCAAATGGGGACACCGCAAGGTCACCATTGAGCACCCTCAGGTCCTTCCCCTGCAATGGAGCGGGGGCAGCATCCTAGGCTGGCTTACTGGGTCCTCCGCCCCCCACCCTCTCCTTCCCCTCAGAACCCTCGACGCTCCTCACGGATTGCAGCTAATAATCAAGCTAAAGGACTCAAAACTAGCCGCCTCACAGCAGCAGGTTTAAGCGCTGGCAACCCCCAGGACATGGAGGGGAACAGCTATGAGTCCCCATGACAGCACCCTGGCCCTGCAATCCATCAACGCAAATGGGTTGCGGGACTACAAGCGTAGAGCCCGCCTCCTCCGAAACTTCAGGTCAGCACAAATTGACATCGCTGCTGTCCAGGAGCCCCATATCCTCCCCCACGAACAATCTGCATGGAATGAACAGTTTGGAGGCAACTCCTTCTGGACAAACTATGCCGCCCTTATTGTTTTGAATCCCCAGGTTAAAACCCATTCCTTTTCACAATATCTAGGTGGCCGCCTCATACTGGCCAAACTCACCACTCCTGACTTCTCCTTCTTCGCTGCAAGCATCTACCTGCCTAATGCAGTCAGGAGCAAAATCGGCTCTTGGAAGAGCTCGTCCAACTCAATCTCCCACGGAATACAGTCCTCTTAGGAGATTTCAACACAACCATAAGTCGCGTCCGTGACTCTTACCCCTGCAGCAAAGGAACGCCCTGGATCAAGTCGCCTCCAGGATTTCCTTCGCCTGAGTGGCTTTATAGATGCGCTTCCACCCTCCGCGTCTGGCCTAGGTTGCATGACTAGGATCCAGTATGATGGAAGAGCTTTCAGTCAGCGTCACGCATAGATATGGCACTGATTGGCCCCCTACTTATTGGCCGCATCTCCTCTCCCATCTCTCGTGACAACAATCTGAGTGATCACAGGTCACTCACCGTTGTCCTCAACACCACACTTAGACCGTCGTGTAGGTTCTGGCCTAGGGTTGCCCCAGCTCTTCTCAACAACCCCTTCACTAAGGAGAAGCTGTCTATGACCATCCGGGAGACTCTCACCTCCCCCCACCCCACCTGCTTGACCACAAGGCTAGATGGGCGGTGACCAAGGAGGGCATCACCCGCGTTGCTTACAACTGTGCCAAAGCCCAGATGACTGCAGCTCGCGCCAGAGTCAAAAGGGCGGAAGCCAGAATCAGACATTTGGAGCGAAACTGCCAGCCTTCGCCCTATCCCAGATGGTTGGAAGACTGGGAAGCGGCGCAGGAAGCACTCCGCTTGAAGCTCACACTGCAGGAAGAACGGGCAGCAAACTTTACAACATCTCGTTACTATGCTCAATGGGAACGCCCCACCCGCTTCTTCAAGCAGAAACAGAAAGCCCGGTCAACAGCGCAGGATATTACTGCACTGAAGATTGGCACTACAACCACTTCAGATAAGGAGGAAATCACGCAGGAACTACACCGCTTTTACTCCAGCCTCTTCCATGCCACCCAGGTGGACCCATCGGACATCCAAGACTTCCTGTGGCGGGCTCCAGAGCCGCCCATTGACCCACGGGCTGATGAGGCTCTACTGGCGCCTATTTCCATCCAGGAGGTGATGGAAACCCTTCTGAAACCCCCACGGCTTAAAGCCCCAGGCCCAGATGGAATACCCTTCGAGGTGTACCTTCTGGAACCTGCAGTAATAGCCAGAACCCTCCGCGACCTCTTCGCTGCACTCTTGGTGAATGGCGAGGTCCTCCCCGACTCCAGAGGCTCAATCACGACCCTCATTCACAAGAAGTCAGACCGTGAGAACCTGGCGAACTGGCGCCCCATAGCGTTGATCAACACAGACCACAAGCTCTTCACGAAGCTTCTGGCCAACCGCATCACCAAATGGGTGTCACCTCGCCTCTCCCCATCCCAGCACGGTTTTATTCCAGGGAGGTCGTTATGGGACAACTATAATGACCTTCACGTGACTTTGACTGCTAACACTCATAAGGTTAATGGCTTTGTGGCTCTCCTGGATATGGAGAAAGCATATGATCGGGTAGCCTGGAAGTATATTGATGCTTCCCTGGCCCGCTTCCATCTCCCACCCGCAGCTAGGCGCTGGATATCAGCGCTCTATGACCAGCTCCACACCAGAGTCCTGGCGCCAATGGGTTTTACAGTGGCAGTACCAGTTGGACAAGGTCTCCGGCAAGGGGACCCTTTGAGCCCTATCCTTTTCAACATCACCCTTGACCCCCTCTTGGCCTCCTTACAGGACAAGCTAACAGGGATTCTGGTCCCAGGTAAAGCCCCCACAAGCACCATGGCATTTGCAGATGACACTGCCATTGCATTTGGCTGCCCTGGGGATGTTGCCCTCGCTGCTGTGACCATTGAGAGGTACACCAAGGCATCCAACGCCATGGTCAACACCTCCAAGACAACAGTTGTACAGGTCGGCTCCCCCACCTTCCCCCCACCATTTGGTATTGAACCTGAGCGCGTTACCTTCCGTCACTTGGGCGTTCTCACCAACCAGCAAGGAGTTGCGCTAAAAGACAATGAGGATTGCTCCTCGCAGCAGTTAACTCCAGGATTGCCAGCTGGAACCGGCGGCACATCACCCCCCAGGGTCAAGCTCTGATGGCCAATGTGTTCCTCCTCTCCAAAGTCTGGTTCCTAGCGCACGTCTGCCCATTCACAGATGCCTTTTATACGCGGCTTAATGTACTCCTCCGCTGTTGGATCTGGGGCTCAAACCATCCACCAATGGCCCTCTCAACCTTTGCCCGACCCTGCAATGAAGGGGGCCTAGGGCTTCTGAACACGCGATCCCACGCCACCGCAATCTTCCTGAAGTTCCTATGGCCGATTGTCTGCTGGGACGCGACCCCCATGCCCCAATGGGCGCCCGCCCTCCGCCAGTCAGTGTCAGCAGCTCTGGGTCTTCCTAGAGCATCTCTGACCTCATTAGGGGAGTGGCTCATAAACCACCAAGCTATCGCCTAAAACCATCCTCATTCCCCTACTGGAACCAGGCTCTCCTTGCCCTGAAACGCGTAGGCGCGCGGATCCACCATGCCTTCCCATACAGAAGGGAAGGCCCTGGCCTCAGCCCACGTCGCCATGCAATTGTGCACAATGGACAAGTTATCACAACTCACCTCAACCCCCAAGATCGTCCTCCCATCCGCGCAAGACTCCTTGAGCTCCTCCCTCCCTCCGTGAGATTTAACCTTAAGGAATTGTGGAAGGACGTCTATCACCCCATCCTGTCAGCAAAGGTGTCCAACACCTTATGGAGAGTGCTCCACTGTTCATACAGGACAGGGGACCGGACTGGCCCTACCTTCCAGCACCGAAGCTGCCCCCGCTGTGTGGAGCCTATTGACTCCCACCTCCATCGTTTTTTCACCTGTCCAGGTGTCGCCGCATTTTGGCCAAAGGCCCGCGCGCTCCTCCATGCTCAGCCCTGGTCTGGACACCCTATGCAAGACCTCATGTTCAAGCAGACACTGCCTGGTTGCCACCGACCCCTCTGTGTCCTCGCCTATGCCACAGCCATCTGGACCATCCATAACTCCTTCCTTCGTGCTGCCTTTGACCAGCAGGTGTGGACCCTTCCACACATGATCACCCATTTTCAGGTACACTTTGAGATGGCCCTGAAGGCCTGCACTATGTCGCCAACCCTCCCCCGCTCAGTTGTCACTGCAGCACAGCTCTGGCGCGCAAACCCTCCTCCCTTTCTCGATGCCTCCTCCCTCCCCTTCCCTCGCCTCAGGCTCTTAGGAGCCCAGGCGTAATTCAATAAACATCGATGAATCCCCCCCTCGGGTTAGGACCATCTAGTACTAAAAAAACAGCTTTTGAGCCTCATTATATAAGCAATCTGCAAATTTGGCCAGGGTTATATTTTTGGAGTTGCGCAATTCTAACGAAGGCCTGCTTCTTCATACCCAGGCTTTGCTTAAAACTTAACTCTTTTATATGAGCTTACTTCAATTCACTCTCAGGTATGTAGGTCGTCCATATGAGATACCATAACATATTGATCCATAAATTTTAAAAGAAAAAAGATGCTTAACCTTTTGATCTATCGCACCCTCCATCACAGCTTCATAGACACAGAGAAAATTGCAATGCTCCTTTCAACAGTTGTAAACTTTTCCTTGAACGTAGTTTCAAAGGAGTGGATTCCATCCTTTGACAACGTGTACTCTGGGAGCTTCAGACTCTGTAATTTTATTACATGTAAATCTCTCTTTGACTTGGTTGAGAGTTATCATATTTTATCCTGTAGAAAATTGAGATGTTTCTCCATTCCTCTTAAGAAAGTCTTGGCGTGACATCCAAGAGTTAATCCTTACTCTGAGAATGACTTTATTATTCTCCAAGTTCTTGAAGCGGATTCAGATCTTGGATTTGTTGATGAGCAGATGAGCAGTAGTTTGCAAGGGTTTGTTCTCATCCTCCAATATCTAAATGTACCAATTCAAGTCCTCCTTCATCTATATGAATTCAGTGCACTGTGGAGGTTTATTATTCTTGGATTTCAGTTCTTCTGTGAGAGCTCAGTGTTGCTCAGATTCATTAAGTCAACAATAGACTTGATTAAAAAATTTAATTGACTGGGTAATTTGTCTCATGACATTCTCCAAAGTTGAGTTGCTTGGTAATAGAATGAGCAGACACAGGAGCTGCATGAGATGCCAAATAAACTCAACATGTGCCACTTGGGAAATAATGTGGTGAAGTACAATTTAGCTTTAAGGTTCAATGTGCTTTTAGCTCAACAATTTTGTCATAAAGCTTGTTCTAGCCAGGACTTAAAGAGATTAATTAGTTCCTCCTTAGTACGATGGCTAGTAGAAGCTCTGGCCTCCATCTCACCATGAGCTTCGCCATCTTGTCTTTGGAGCTCTTGGAAAAGGCGTCAAGTAATCTTTTGGTACTTACATTAAACTCCATAATGTCCTTTTGGAGAAGTTTCATAGCATTCTCTAAATACTTAATAGCACAGGAATCAATGGTCCTAATTTTGTTTTAGAGTTGAATGATATAGGGACTGTTCACTTTGATCAAATGGCGGACGTCCCCTATACCTTGAGATGCTAAATTATATACCTGTTATTAGGAAATCCATAAGGCTTCTTGGGTATTATTATGATGGTGAAGTTTCTCGTTAAGGACCCTAATAAATGCATGATATTTATAAAGTGCTGGTTGTAAAATTAAATGATATAGCGAGATAGATTTCCACCAGGACTGTATGTTTGAGAGAACATTTTAGTCATATAGATTCATGAGAGTCTTGTATAAGGCAGATGCCCTTTTGCATCTGGCTCTTTCTCCTGGATTAGTGAATCCATGAAGTAAGTCTCAAACTTTTTATTAAAACCTATGTAAGATGATGAGATTTGGTATATCCCGTTTGATTTTATGTAACATTTATAAATGTGATGAAGGGTGGACTTCTCATTCATTATCTTCTTCACCTTTTTTGTTGTGCTCCCAGCATGTTACTTATTCAATTGTTTTATCTTCCCTGTTGAAATTACTTAGGTTCAAAAAATTAAGCATTTGCTAAGCTCTTGTAGTGATCATCAGCCTGGTGGGCTTTCATTTTTGTGGCTTGATAGTACTGAGCACAAAAATCCTGACAGTCAATACTTGAATCAGTATAGTCTCACAGCAAGTATAATACCTTTATGAGGGTGTTGAGTTACACTTAGGTTCTCTCTACTATAGTATCCATCCTATTATAGATATGCTAAAAGGGAATTTTTAGACTAAAGTAACAAAAAGAAGTATATAATTAATGGCGTAAATCTTATTGTAGTATAGAACAGAGGATTTTTACACGTTATATTTAAAAATAAAAGACCCTTAAGGAAAGACCATTAAATTATTAGAGAAAGAAGTTCAGACTGGATCTTTTAGTCAGACAATATTCATATTGTAAAATGTCTTTATGGCATAACTAGATAGGGCAAAAGTAAATTAGGTGTACCAAGTTGAATGATACTTGGTATCACTTGGGTTGATTATTGGCTTATTATTTATTTTTAGCCCTTTTTGGTTTGCCTTATCTACTGCCTCATGTGCCAACTAGTGTAATGGTCGCTGAAATTTTTGTTTTTTTTTATTTTGCTTAGGCACTATTTCATCACAGAGTATCTTGGGCCTGAATTGGTCCAACGGAATTTTCTTAGTACTGCTTTGAGCCTTACTGATAAACTGTCTTATGTATTATTGATCAATGAGTTTTATTTAACTTACCTTCTTGGGTCTGTGTGTCAATTATCTTGTGGGAGTCGAATGGTTAATACTGTTTCTAAACTGCACAACATCCTTATATCTGAAAAAGTGGTGAGCATACTGGAGAGGTAAGATGAAAGGTAAAACCTTTTACAAGTTGCTCTGTAAAGCAAAAATCTAATTCTTACTATATTATACAAAGTCAACGGTTGACTAGGAAAAAAATGCAAACCAGGTCAGCTAAGCTTTTGAAATCACAATCAAACTTAGAGGGGTCAGATAAGACATTTGCAGAAGCCGCATCTAAATGAAGACTCTAAACCTCAAGAACCAAGAAGGTAAGGATTATCAAAATGGGCTTCATCAAAGGCGCAAGAAAGAGTTTATGTAAATTGGGCCACTGGGGAAAACTTTCTATAGAGGCTTCTTCTAACAAAGGGTTTATAAATCCCTATCCACCCTTTAAGGATAAAGTCAATGTATTGGCCTTCAAATCCTTTTTATTTGTAAACTTTTCGTTACCACTCCACTTCAAGAAAATTGAATATAGCAGATTTAACTGCCAAGAAGTGGTCAGCAAAGTAGTATAAACCAATTTGATAATTTAACTAGCCCCAGAACCTTTATTTATGGAATACCTGGGAAGCACCTGCTCTAACCTACCACCAGGTAGGTAGCATAATTTAAGGTATTCAGTTAGTTCTTAATCAATAAGTTCTCAGAGGCACCAGTATTTACTAACTTTGTTGTCCTAAACTTCCCCAAAGGGGAAAAAGAGTATCATAAAGCAAAAAATACCTAGAAAGACTAATACAGATAATTGCAAACAATTCAGTAGTGGGATCAGACTCAGAATTTATAAAGCCACCATAATGTATTTGCAAATAAAAGAAGGGAGTAAGATAGCTTGACAATCTTATAACTGATGTGACACACCCAGCAACCTTTCCTCCAATATCATACTTATTGCCAAGTTCTTTTTTATTTTTTCCATATCCTGTTCGAGGAAATAATAGGGGTTGTCCAAGGATTCTCATTTGTGATATGGTTTATGGAAAATAGTCCAAGGCTAGCCTTACAAGAGCTTTTTAAAGACACATTTGTATATAAGTGGTTTTTGTAAAAACAAAAGTTTCAGGTTAAAATCACCATACTTGATTTCATATATGGATAAAAATCACTATAAATTACCATTAAGTGAAGACTCCCGAACATTGAGTGTTAAATTATTCCAAAAATAAAGGCTTCCTTAAATGGGAAAGTTATTAGATGAATTACTAATGAAATCGTGGGGCTAGACTTTCCTGATCCATGAGTCATTTGAGAGCAAAGGTATGTCAATGCTTATGCCTCCATTTTTAGAAGAAACAGGTTCTTTTGAGGGCGGTATCTACAGGGGTCTTTGCAGGTGAAACAAATGTGTCTAAATTAAGTAAATCCTTTCAGTTGAGCAAGAAAATTACAAAGAAGCGCTAAATTCATTTTAAGAGGTAGCAGGTGGTGCTCAACATACACATATGTTCATTGAACAGCATGGTACGCACAATTAGAAAAGTTATGCTCTGACAACGTCAGACAAAGGAGGTTTTTAAAACTTTATGCAATTCCATATAATAGCGCATACAAAAGTATACCACTGGACTGTTTTTTAGAATTCATAGAAGGTTTGAAATGGAGTAAAACGGGTTGATAAGATTCCATAAGGCATTTGACCCTTCTATCAACTCCCAACTTTTTAGAAAGTTTCTAAAAAATATTTACCCAATTAGATGAACTTTGTTAAAAGATGCTTCAGCAAGTCCCTACTGTAAGGGGGAACTAAAAGATGTTTTTACTGAACTAATAGAAGCTTAATAAGAGATGGAGAATAACGCCTGCTTCTTTCATTAAATATATCTGAGGTAGGTTTTAGAATAATTACAGAAAGGACTAGAAAAGTCCATTGTACTACCAGGTAATGCAGGAAAAGCAGGAGCCCTCCAGCAAACAGTAAAGAAAATAGATGTTGAGCTGAGAAACAATTAAAACGAGTGATAACATCGTGGTAATAAGCATAGTTAGTGAAGCAAACAGTTTACACACCCTGTAAAGTTAAAAAGAGTCCTAAACATTAAAACCCTGCATATATAATAAAAGGAAAGCTTTTCTAATGTCAGGATAGTGTCTAAAACTCTTCCATTTTGGATAGTTGATGGAGAAAACTCACCCAAATACCCAGGGAACAACCCAATAACGCAAAAAAATATGATACCTCAGAAGGTGAAAACACCTATACAATTAGAGGCCACCTGGAGAAGATCTGTAAGATTAAACAAAGAATTCAATTTTATATCTAATTTATTAGTTTATTAGATGGGAGACAACCAATAAAGATGCTTGTCAATTGATATTGACTATAAATGTAATGGTCAAGGCGTTTCCTGACTGCCTCAAAACCCTAATCTTCCCCGTTTCAAAGACAGGGCCAAACAGGATGGTTAAAAGAGCAGGGATCTAAAAAATGGCACTCTGAAGACAGAGTGCTTTGAAATCTTATATTATTAAAAGTTTTAATGAGGAGGAAATTCTTGTAGATGGTGCTCTGACCACCCAGATGCTGCCATATCAGATGGGGCTAGATAAGACTCCTAGAAATGGCAATCTTAGTAATCAGATGCATCAAAATACAATAGCTTTGAAAATGTTTCAGATGATATATATCATTACAAATAGCATTTGATAAATCAGATGCTGCTGCTTCAGATGAAGATAGACAAGCCTTTTGAAAATGGCGATCAGACAAAGCAGATGCCACAAAAACATTTTTTAATTAATTTGTAAAATCTAGTAATAAAGTTGCCAATAAAGGAACAGGCTCTAAGAACTATTTGAAGTGATATTATAAAAGAAAAAAGGTTGGCCTCAACTGTAAACAATCCAAGTTCTGGAAAAGGTCTAGATGAGGAAATTGAGGGTCTAGATCCTCAGAACATCCTATTGTTGAAATATTGTCTGCAAACTCTGAAGAGAACAAGACCCACATTTCCTCATTAGCTGATGTATAAATCTAAACTGGAGTAGTTGAAAAAAGAAAATTTTTCTTCTTTAATTACCTAAAAAATTTAAATTTGGAAATCATTATATTAAAATACTAAATAAAAGCTCATGGACTACACTTAAGGCTTAGACAGAGCTTTGCATCATTGTATGATTTTTCCAAAAAACAGTCCTATTTTTAGTGTTAGAATCATATTTACTATAGTTCAGAGCTAAATGATTAACAATTTCCCAAACACAAGGTCTAGGGAGATTACCACAGCAGTGTGATCCTGCTTGTGAGTGCTTAACCGGCCCTCTTACCCATATGTCTTGTGGCGGTTTTAAAAACCTTATCAGTCACATTATATGAAGCTCACTTAAATGATGTTCTGTTTCTAGATAGGATGGATAAGCCTTCAGAACAAGCTTTTGCCCGGCTGGTATGAATACCAAACCACATTTCTGATGGTCATCTTCTCTTTCCTGTTCCTCAGGAAAAAAGCCACCAATTTTCTCCCCTCTTGTGGGCATGTCTAACTTCACTCTTGTTCTGAGCAGCTTTAACCATAAATTCACAGGCCCTCAATCCAGGGAGCTGAGCACACTGCACGGAATCTTTTTCCAGATAAGGTTTCAAGCATGGAAACCGCCGCCTCAGAGCGAACCTGCCTATATTGTTTCAGATTGCTAAAGTAGTGGCATCCTTACAAAGAAACCTGTTTGACTGGAGCACTGATTTGTTTAAAGCCTAGTTAGCTCATCCTCCTACCCTAGACAAATGTCTCTAATTGGTTAAGAGAGCAGCCACGCCCAACAAATCCCAATGATTTACTTGGTCTGACCTCCTTACATTCACATAGAAAAGACAGCCATGGAGTACGCTTGTGTCTATTGCCTGTTGGCCAAGCAACTGAGGTCACCTCCTACCAGATTGTGTTAGTTCCACCAGAACTTTACCATGGCATCCTTACCGCCATGGCTACCACTCACCTGGGAGCCACCCTTAATGAATAAATCTTAATACCAACCCAGGTGGAGGGGCAACTGGTATTAGCTCAGGCGAAGTCCAACACATGTAAAACATGAGAAGTTCTGCAGCTGCTGCATCAAGTCTGAGCCTATATCCAGTTCCTCTCAGGAGCCCTCACAAGGATCACCCCATGGCTCTACAAATGGGTAGACCCTCTTCCAAGCACCCATGGAGGACACTCTCAGTCCTGCCTAAAACTCTCGCCTGATCCCCACGCATGACACCAATATCAATAAAGGTGATGTATCATCTTATCTTTATGTTCCATTTTTGTTACAAATTGTGGTATATAGGGGATTTGTGAAGACAAACTCTTGGCGCTGGTAGAAAGAGGGGCAGAGGACAACTATCTAAATGTCAAGTTACATGAAGACAAAGGCAGGATTGAATGGAAAGGGAAACATAAAGCTAGCTGACACCTCCAATTTAATAAAATTCTGGGAAGTTAAGCCTCAGGTGATGCTATGGCAGGGGCCTCACAAATTCCAAGAAGCATTTAGCTCTATCAGAAATCTGCTCACCACGATCCTGAGTATGTGATGGTGGAATAAGCACTCTTTTCAATTTTATCTGGAGGAACACTTTGTCATGCTGCACCCAAAAGATCAGCCTACGGTAGTATTGTACTTCTTCACCACTGGTGGAGGGAAGTTTTGAGTTAATGTTGTACCTGGGCAGGAACATGCAACGAGCATAGCAGAAGAGTTCAAATATACGCCCATCTGTTTCAGGAAAACATCTTTACTTCAACCTCCTCAAACGGGTCTTTCCCCCTTGCATTTAAGTTCAAAAATGACGCAGAATTCCAAAAGGGTTGCCTCATCTATCCCTTGAACCCAAAAGCAAAGGCGGCCCTAGAAGTGTATGTTAAAGAGATGCTGAAACGTGTTATTGTACCTTCTAAGTCTCTTGTGGTATCGCCCATATTTCTGGTTCCCAAATTAAATGTCAAGCTTTAACTGTGTGTAGATTATTAGCAGATGAACTCAATAACCAAGGCTGACCCATGTCCCATTCCATAAATGGAGTCCATCTTCCAGATGATTTTGTTGAGTCAGATTTTCACTAATTTAGACCTGGCTGATGCGTTTAACTAGTTTCCTGTGATTTGAGAGCAACAACAGTAAATGGCCTTCATGTGCCACTTTGGGGTGTAGAATAATTGGTGATGCCCTTCAGTATCAAAGATGCCTAACAATATTCCAACATACCATTTACGATACCTTGAGCAACCTGATTAGAAAATGCTGCTTAGCAAAAAGGACTACATTAACAAATTCTACAAGACAAAAGAGGAGCACAGGGGTGACATGCTGAACGTGCTGGAGGCCATTGATAAGGCAAATCTCCCTTTAACAATCAAATGTGATTTCTTTATGAACTATGTCTCTACCTTTATGAGAGTAGTTTTCTAAAAAGGGACATCCATATTCCCTGACAAGTTAAAGGCTGTAAAGAAATTTCAAGCCCCTATAGCTAGAACTGGAGTTGAATTTTAGGCGCGAAGATCTTCCTGTGATGTTTTTCTAAAGACCTCTCCAAAACTGCCGCACCCTTACCCATCTGAAAGGACAGGTGCTGTTCCAGCGTGGAAATGAGGAGTTGAGAATTTTCAAGCCATCAAAGAAGTTCTCATGACTGCATCCATACTTTCCCACCCTAAAGTTAACTGGCCTTTCATAGTAGAGACTGATGCCTCAAACTACGCTATTGGGGCTGTTCTTCTGCAGGAGGGGAAAGCGGGGTAGACCATCTTGTTAGATATTTTAGTAGAAAAATGCTTCTCACCAAGACAAATTATCCTGTATACACAAGGATCTCCTAGCTATTGTATCAGCCCTGGAGGAATGGCATCATCACTTGTTTTATTCCCAACACCCATTCATTATCAGAACAGAACAATGAACCCTTGAGTAATATTAGCCAAAACTGATGAACTAGCGCCAGTCCTTAGCACCTTAAGCTGGCGCAGTATGATTTTAAGATCAAGTTTAAATCATGGAAGAACAACCTAATTGAAGACTTTAAGCAGAGACCTAAAAATGGTATCCCCAAGGAGGAGCTTGATGCTTACAGCTTGGTAACTATGTTACCTCTAACAAGTTGCCACTAGATGAAAGTCCACACAAAAACTGAAAGACAATCTTTGGGCCGCACAACAATTCTCAGAGTATGGGCCGCCCTCTGGAAGGACCTGAGAGGAGAGGGCCAAGATTGAACATCACAAGAACCACAGGAAAGATAAAGCCTCATTATCCACAAAGGGTCTCATGATTTATAAGCTGCAAGCTTTAAGAGAGATGATAAACGCATTTTATAAATACCCATGGCAGGACACCCAGGGACAGGAAGATAATAGAGCTCCTGTCCCAAAGTCCAAATGGTTGTGGATGCCTATTTCCAGTAGGAAGTATATCTCAGAATGCGTAACCTGCTCCTGATCCAAACATGCCAGGCAGAAGCCCTTAAGGAAACTGAAGTCCCTCCAGATTTTAGATATGCTATGTATTTAGTATGTATGGACTTATTAATTTTAGCTTTCAGTATATAAGGTTATGATGCTTCTATGGTGGTTGTGGACAGTATGATTAAATATGTCAAATTCTTTCCATGTACTTCCAAGTCATGGCAAAGGTCAAGAAGATTATTGTGAATGAGGTGTTCTTCAGCCTTGGCCTCCTCAAAGAGATAGTGTCATATAGAGGCCCACAACTCACCTTACACTTATGGAAAACACCTACTGAAGACTTGTCAGATCAATATATGAATGTTATTAGCATATCACCACATTTTGATGGCCAAACTGAACAGGTTAATCAAGTTCTTAAGCAGTACCTGCACTGCTACATGACAATTTGATAAGAATGTTGGATCAACTGGCTGGATCTAGCCCAATTTGCTTACAATAATGTAGTGCACTTGTCAATGGGAATGGAACACTTCAAGTCGAACTAAAGTTATCACCCTAAGATTGTGAAATCCCACCACAGGTGTCTAAAACCAGCAGCAAACCTCTGGAAGCCAAGATGAAAGTTAATCTGAAAACAATACAAGAATATATAATGAAAGTGGTTGAGATGCAGAAGATGAAGGTTGATGGCCACCAATAAAAGGCCCCAGTGCTATTATAAGGAGACCTGGTGAATATTAACGCAAAGAAATACTTACTCCCCTCTAGCTGTAGGAAAATTGAACCAATGCCCCTAGTCCATTCATGAAACTCCTTCAAGTGAATGAATTATCATATAAACTTGATTTCTTAAAGGGCCTTCACAATTGGTACTGCACATCTCGCAAATTAAGAAGTTCTAAGAGTTCTCTTACTAAGAAGCTAGATCCAGTTCATTTGGTCAACCCAGCAGAGGCTGAGTATGAGGTGAAAGAAATCCTGGACACAAAGATCCCTTGAGGGAAGTGCAGGTACCTGGTTAAGTGGGTAGGCTACCTGGTAGAATATCCACCTGGCAAACTGCTAATGACTCCATCACTTCCCTCAGAAGGTGGAGGAGTTCTGGATAAGGAATTTCTCTCATCTTTGTGGTGATGTAATAGTCAAGGAGTTACCTGACTATCATATAGCCTAATCTTCCCCATTTCAAAGACCAGGGATGTGTCATGGTCACATGAAATCATAGTGAGGACCAACCCCAAGGATAAGGCTGGGCGCCAGGAGGCCCAGAAGGTGAAATTACATGCCCTCTCTGACCTTAGGCATACCCTAGACCAACGCTGGGTACAGGCAAAATATGCCCAGGTTGGTACTAGTGGGGTGCCAAATGCCCAGCCCTTATGTCAGGCAAGGCATTGAAACGAATGGTTAACATAACAAACGCAGATGGTTTGTTTCAGTTAGTCAAGGAATGGGGTTTCAAAACCCATTCCATATACAAAGTCACACGTTCAGGTCAAATCCAACTTCAATCAATTACACGTTTGAAAATGGTTTCAGCATATTCTACCAATCTGGATGGTAGTGTGTGCCTATTGGTGGGTCAGTGCTTGGGTCCACTTATGCAAACACTCTATTTTTCTGTCAAAGTTCAATATTTTTTCCCTGACCAACATTCTTTGTTGGTCGACTTTTGCACAATAAACAATTTCCCCGTTTTACCATTTTATTTATAATTTTTCTAACTATCCTGTACGCAAACCTCTTTGAGGAGGTCTAGCGCTCCGTTAACCTTGCAATTTTGGACACAGTAAGATTATCACCTCGTGCACTGTTGGTTCGCCCAGGTACCCTTCAACCTGGGTTGTTTCCCTTTCTCTCCGTGTGCATCATGACTGTTTTGGCTGGTTACTTATCACATTTCTTTGCTTGAGTTATTATTGCTCCGGATCCCTCTTCTGGGCACTAGTAGCTTTATTATTAACGGCTAGTTTCCTTGTGTTGGCTTTGTGCATCGTGCACCACCATTCTGGAAACAGGAGAGTTATTGACACTCTCCTTACATTAGTCAACCAACCCCTAAATTTATGTGCACAAACTTTTTCTGTGTGGAACTTTTCTGAAGAGGAAAAAGTGGGCGCCAGCTGTGGGATTCAGCTTTCATTAGCCTCACCACTTTTTCCTCTTTTTCCAAAAGGTTGGAGCAACTTGGCATTTTTGTGGTTGCCTCCAACCGGAAAGTATACACCCTTCATGCTTGTACCTTGTGGATATGGACTCTTCTAGGTCCAAAAGTCGTGATGCCTCAACTTTCCTCTGAATTGATCAATTTTAAATTAAATAAACAAGTTTTCCTTTCACAGCGCATTCAGACAATGCCAGCAGAATTGGCGCAGTAGGGCCTAGGGGTGTTGGCTTTGGATAACGTCGTGCCTTCCATTGCTGTTTGAGGGATAGGGTCATTCACATCTACAAACGCGTTTTATGATGAAAATCTTATTTAAATCTCTGAGCCGTTTATTAGCTCTTATGGCCTCGATGAGAACCCTAGTCCAGTATATCAAATAACCCCTGAGAACCCTCGTTTGACTCATACCATGATCTGTGGCACTCAGGAAGTGGAGAAAAAACTTCGTTTTAAGTATGATAAAGTATATGCACCTTCAGAAGGCATGGTGAGGGTATGTGGCCTCAGTAGTAAGAGTGGCCAACTATCCCTCCCCGTCTATGATTCCAGAATACATCATGTTGATGTGCTAATGCCAGAAGTTGAGTTTGTTGGTGACGTTATGGCTTGTCTGCTATTAATTAAGACCATTAAGGGTTTTTTCTACTGTCTGCTACCCTTTTATCCCCATTATGGAAATTCAGCACCACTGTACTGGTGGATACTGGCGCCTCTAATAACTTTATGGACCAATGCCTGGCCGACTACCTGGAGATGAGTTACTTGCATGGTGATGTGGTTAAGGGAGGGGCGTCCCAAGGTATTCCCACTCTGAATATTAGGGAGACAGTGGACTATCAGTTTGGCAAGTACCACTTGTCTGATCACTTTCAGGCTATCAAAAACCTCTTGTTCCCTATCATTTTGGGAGTGGAGTGGTGGCGGAAGTTTGACGTTAAAATTAACTTGAAAGAGGATACCCTATCCCTTACATTAGAAAATGGTCGCACATTAGTTCTTCCTTTGGCTGAGGCTGATGCTCAGGGCGACTTGCCCCACTGGCCCCACTTTCACACCCTTAGCTTTGCCTCTATGCGGAAGCCCACTGTGGAGGTTCCCCTACCTTCATGCTTGGAGGGTTTGGAATCCTCTTTTGATGCAGCATCCTCCAATGCACTCCTTGAGCACTCCAAGTTCAATTGTGACTTCAAGCTCATGGTGGATCTGGTGCGTATATTTTCCACCATTTACCCATTGGCTGTCCGGGAGGAAGAGGTGTTAGATGTGTGGGTGAAGGAACAGTTAGCCAAAGGTGCGATTTTTCAGCGTACCTCCCCTGTATGCTCCCCACTTCTCTTTGTGTAGAAGACTAATGGTACTTTATGCCCGTGTGTGGACTACGGAACCTTACCAACTTCACTGTACCAGATCTACATCCCATCCCGTTGGATTCACAGATTGCGCGCTATAGGAGAAGGCTAAGGTCTTCTCCAAGCTGAATTGCCTCAATGCGTTTAATCAGATCCGGATAAAGAAGGGCCAGTAGTGGTTAACCGCCTTCCACACCAGAAAAGGAATATTTCAGTTTCAGATCATGCCCTTTGGGCTTAAGAATGCCCCTGCTATCTTTCAACGCCACATTGATGCAGCGTTGGGAGACTTGTTAGGGGTATGCGCGGTTGCCTACATGGATGACATTCTAGTATTTTCCCTTGATCAGGAGTCCCATGCAGTACACCATCGGCAAGTGGTGGAGCAGTTAAAGGCAACCAGCCTTACGCTGAAGATAAGTAAGTGTGAATTCTTCAAATACCAGGGCAAATTTCTGGGCAACGTTGTGTTTGACCAAGGACACATGATCTCTCCAGTCAAGGAGAAGGCAATTCATGAGTGGCCGACCCCTACTTAAGTAAAAGAATTGAGGAGCTTTCTGGGGATGTGTACGTTCCTTGAGAAGTTCACGCCAAACCTTTCTGAGGTTGCAGCGCCCTTGTATAAGGCTAATGGTGAAAAAGTGCTTCAGTGGTCCCCCGTTTTAGAGGATGCTTTCCAAGCTATAAAGTGCACCCTGCTGTCCACGACCATCCTTCACCATGTTGACTCTTCCAAAGAGTTCATTGTGTCTACTGATGCCTCCAACTTCGCCATAGTGGCTGCCTTGTTACAAGTAGGCAAAGATGGGATAGAGCATCTAGTGGGATAACTTTTCAGGAAAAGGTCTCTGCCTGAGTTGAATTAGCCGTTTACGCCAAGGAGATACTAGCAGTGGTGGAGGCGCTGACATATTGGCGTCACCACTTGCATGGCTTGACCCAACCGTTCTGCATACGTACAAATCACCGTACATTGCTGTACTATCTCGCCACTCATGACCTAACCCCACGGCAGACCCGTTGGCATGAGACCCTTGCCCAATTTGCCTTTTTTGTACGAATTCACCAAGGGCAAGGATAACGGTTTGGCGGATGCTTTAAGCTCAACCCTGCTTTAGCTCCTGATCCAAAGGAGGTAGAAGTCCACAACACACAGGTGATGATTTCTCCAGATAAAATTCTTTCATAACTTCCCTCTCCCCTGGCCAACGGGCCAGCGCTTGCATCTCTGGAAAATGCGGAGGAATATGGTATGTTCAAAAAGGTTGTCCTTTCTCAGCCGCTGTCAGCAGAATATACTATGGTACTTACTAAGAACGCTTTAAATCAAGAGGATCTATCCAGGGGTTATCATGTAAAGGATGAGATGGTGTGGTTTCAGGGGCGCCTATGGGTTCCTGCTGGACCACTGCGCCTGGAAATCATCCAGGACCATAATGATGGAATCACCATTGGTCATCTGGGGAAAGCAAAGACCTTGGAGTTGATGCGTCGCACCTACAATTGGAAGGGCTTGCCTTCTCAGGTGGGGAGATATTGTAAGGAGTGCCTGGTATGCAACCAGATGAAACCCAATTGTCAACCTTTAACGGGGTTGTGATATCAGTCCAAAAGGCTGATGGGCCCTGGACTTCCCTCTCAGTTGATTTTATTGTGGAACTACCTATCTCTGATGGTTATGATGCCATCATGGTGGTGGTGGACCATTTTACGAAGTTTTCCCACTTCATTCCTTGCAGAACTACAATAACCGCGGCTGAGATGGCTAGGCTCTTCATCACATATGTGTTTGCGCTCCATGGAGTTCCCCAAGAGATTATTAATGACTGGGGACCTCAATTTACCTCTGTCTTTTTGGGAAGAGTTGTGTAAGACTCTTCAGATTCGCCCTTACCATTCAACTGCCTATCACCCCCAATCAGATGGGCAGACTGAACGAGTTAACCAGTGCTTAGAACAGTTCCTGCGGTGTTACACCGCCTCAGATCATTCAGATTGGGCTTCTCACCTTCCAATGGCCCAATTTAGTTACAACAACACGTTGCATGCTTTATTCAGTTATTCCCCATTTTTCACCAGCCATGGCTTTAACCCCGCCTTTAACATGGAGCCCAGCTGTGGGTCAAAGGTTGAAGCGGTGGTGGACGTTGCCAAGACAATCAAGAAGGTCCACCAGGGGGTTTCCACAAGCTTGCAGGCGGCTATGCAGGTGTATAAGGAAACGCTGATGGGAAGCGCCAAGTGGGTCCTGCGTACAAGGAAGGGGATCTCGTGATGCTGGATGCTCGTAACATCCCTATCAAGCAGCCATGCAAGAATCTGGGACCAAAAAAGATTGGCCCCTACCTCGTTGTTAGAAAATTGGGCCATGCCTCATACCAGCTAGATCTCCCTCCCTCATTCTGGATCTTCTCTGTGTTTCATGAGAGCAAACTGACATCGTTTGAGGCCCCCCCACCAGAGACTCCTGAGGCCTATCTTGTGGATGGGGCGCCAGAGTGGGAAGTGGAAGAAAAAGTTGCCTCCTGCCGCACTAAAAGAAGGCTTGAGTACCTGATATCCTGGAAGGGCTTTGATGCTGCAGAGAACAGTTGGGTTTTAGCGCATGACTGTGTGCATACCCAAGATCTGATTGAAGTCTCTCACAAGTGTTTCCCCCAAACTTCTGGAACTCAACCTAAACCAACCGTTGCCACCATGAAGTTGGCCCCTGCCCACAAGAACTTTTCCCTTGTGCAAGCCCCTGGAGGGGGGGTTGAGCCCCATTGCAAAGACCAGGGATGTGTCATGGTCACATGACATCATAGTGAGGACCAACCCCAAGGATAAGGCTGGGCGCCAGGAGGCCCAGAAGATGAAATTACAGGCCCTCTCTGACCTTAGGCATACCCTAGACCAACGCTGGGTATGGGAAAGATATGCCCAGGTTGGTACTAGTGGGGTGCCAAATGCCCAGCCCCTTATGTCAGCCAAGGCGTTGAAACAATGGTTTAAGTATTGAATGCAGACGGTTCAATTCAGTTAGTCGAGGAATGGGATTTCAAAATTCATTCCTTATATGAAATCACACGTTTAGTCAAATCCAACTTCAATTGATTACATGAGTGAAGTTGGTTTTGGTGTATTCTACCAATCTGGATGGTAGTGTGTGCCTATTGGTGGGTCAGTGCTTGGGTCCACTTATGCAAACCCTCTATTCATCTGTCAAAGTTTAAATATGTTTTCCCTGACCAACATTCTTTGTTGGTCAACTTTGCAATAAACAATTTCCCCGTTTTACCATTTAATTTATAATTTTTCTAACTATCCCATGCGTAAACCTCTTTGAGGAGGTCTTGCGCTCCATTAACCTTGCCATTTTGGACACAGTTATATTATCATTTCATGAGCCATTAGTTTGCCCAGGTACCCTCCAACCTGGGTCATTTACCCCTTCTCTCCATGTGCACCACGACTGTTTTGGCTGGCTACTTATTACATTTCTTTGCTTGAGTTATTATTGCTCCGGTACCTCTTCTGGGCACTAGTAGCTTTATTATTAACGGCTAGTTTCCTTGCATTGGCTTTGTGCACCGTGCACCACCAAGATGGAAACAGGAGAGTTATGGACACTATCCTTACAGGATGAAGGAGATGGTTACAATTGTAGGGGATTACAAAAATGACATTCTGGCAAAACAGATGCTTTCAAATCCAATATTACTAAAAGCGTTGATGAGTATTGGTTTCCTCATAAATGGCGCTCTGACCAAAAAAATGCTTCCATATTAGATGAGGCATGATAAGCTTAAGTAATGGCTATCTGGCAAATCAGATGAATCAAAATTCAATATTTCAAAAAGATTGTTAATAATGAAAAGCCTTGAAAATGTGATTCTAATTCATTTAATGCTGCCACTAAGGATGAAGATGGACAAGCCTCTTGAAAATGACAATCTGGCAATTAAGATGCTACAAAATTTTTTAATTAATTCAAAATTTAGTAATAAAATTGTCAACAAAGGAACGGGCTCTGAGAATGATTTGAAGCAAAATAATAAATGCAAAATGTTCTGACCTCAACTGTACAATTCTTAAGTTCTGGAATAATATAGATGAGTAAATTGAGGGTCTAGATCCTCGTAATATCCCTATTGTTGAGAATCTGTCCACGGATTCTACAGAAAACAAGACTTGCTCTTCCCCAGTAGGTGGGATATCATTCTAAACTTTAGAAGACGTGCAAAGAAGCTTTGCCTTTATAATTACCTTTTAATATCTAAATGTTTAAAAAGCATTTTATTATGAAACCTAAGGGAAAAGCTCATGGATAATAATTTGGACTTTTACAGAGCGATTATATCTTTGTATGCGCTTACCAGAGGGCAGTCACTCTTACTTAGCGCTAGTATCATACTTGATTTAGTTCAGAGTTATATAATTGATAGTTTCCAAACACACGAATTATGTATATTACCATAGAAGGGTTATCTTGCTTGTGAGCACTTACCTGGGCCCTTTTTCCCAACTGCTTTGTGGCAGTTTTTAAGGACCCCATCCATCATAATAAAGAAAATATTGTAGGTGGGACATTTTCATTTTGTTGAAGAACTGAGTTAAATTTTGTTAATTGGATAACTTACCATAATGTGAGAAACCATAACTTTAGTAAGCCCAAAATTGAGTTCTATAGTTAAATAAATCAACTATAGATTTGGACATAAGTTAACTATATTATATGACTTACCTTATGACTGATTGCAACGCACCATATTTATTGATAAGATGTCTATGTAAATTTGAGTTCTATTGATGTAACGCTGGATGCTCCATCACGAAAACCCTAGATCCAACCTTGACATCTTAGGCACTTACCCATCGTTAGTCTAGGATATTCTTCAGGTCAGGGAGGGCGGCCAGCTTATTACGTTTGGATCTTATGGTCCTCCTAGGATCTGAGATCTGTTACCACAATTTTATCACGGGACATGATAGACAGTTTGGGTTCTGATATTTACATGTAGCGTCCTCAAGTTGAACCTTTTTATTGTGGCTTTTAACTCTCTTTAGTATGTTCCTAAGGGATTTAGTATTCAAGGAACAACTAGAAGTTTGTTCTGGAAAGTTAATTGCTACAAAGGTTTGTAAAGCTCCCACTTATCAGACTGAGGTTTAAGGTTTCTTATGAACATTCAATTTTAGGGCGTTTCTCAAATCATCTATCAGTGGTAGTTTCTCTTTTACCCAGATAACAGAAAAGGTACCTTTTGGTTAACAATATACATAGAAGAGGAATTTTATGAATACACAAGAGCTTCCACAAAGCTCTGGTTTTGAGACATATTGACCACAAATATACCATCTTTCTGTCCAATATTTTTAATTTGTACAATCAGCGCTGCCCTATTACAAAAGGGAAGGATAGGTTAGAACTTAATATCTGTTATTTAGTTGGAAGATGCAATATGAAGAAACAAATAACCCATCTATGACAAGGTAATGCTTGCCATAGTGGCATCTAAACAATAAGGCACATAAACTCTTGTATGTCAGGTGGTCCATTATTCTTCATGCTGATAATATAACACTGAATTATTATCAGTTGCCAAAAAGATGAACCAAATACAAGAAAGATAGCGTCTGAATTAGTCAAAGTCGATTTTAATTATATTAAATTTGCCATACAAAGAGAACCTGATTTTAGATCTACCAAGTTAAAACACTGGGTTATCCTACACTGACTGATATTTAGACAATTATAACGCCTTTAGCATGGTACCACATGGCGCTTTTGCGTTCATTAATGGAGGGGCTAAATTAACAAATGAAATATAAGAGCCTCCCAAAGGAAGATTAAATTTGATCAGATAATCTTCAAAGAACTAGTCAACAGAGCTCCTACAAAGTATAAAGGTTTCTGTCACAAACAAAATGTGATTAGTATTGAGGAAATGATGTATTTAACAGAAACTTATTAAAGAAATCTTGGAGCTTTTCATAGCTAATAATTGCTGGGAATAATCAAAGGAAAAAGGCCTAAGATCTGATCTACAAGGCAACAATCATGTCCAAGCTTGATAATACAAACAAAGGATTATGTGGCCTGTGCTTAACTTATATTTATGTTAATCCTTTTTGTTACCGCCCAACTGGGAAATTAATGCTTCTCAAACACCTCAACAAGCTCTGGTCATCCATAAGTTCGGACTTATCATCACTTTGCCATTTATCATTATGGTCTGATGTAATAATTGTGGTTTTAGATCTTTTCAAAAAGTATTCCAAGTTAATCTATTATCACTCCGATTACCTCAAAAAGAGCAAAGATCTTTTTATGGAGGAGGTTTTTCATTGACACATACTTTAAAAAATCATATTAGTATATGGATCTCATTATATATCAAATTTTAACTACCCATTATAAAAATTTGTAGCCACGATTTTTGATATTATCCTACCACCATCAAATGAATGGACAAACAGAGAGCGTCAACAAGGAATGTTAATTGTATCTTTGATGTTATTTACAAGGTAACCAGATGGATTTTGGGATCAGTTGAGGAATGCACAATAATTGTATAATAGCCAACTCCATTAGTTATATTGGATGTTTCTTTGCTAACCATGTAATCAAACTGATCATTAAAGTCCATCAGTAGGTGGACATAACCCTTTTTCTATAAAATTGACAGATAAGCGCATTAAATCATCCAACCCCTGAGAGAACAACAAGAACTTGTGGTAGTAACTAAAAGCAAAGGTTGATAGGAAAGTTGAGGAAACACTTGACATTAAAGTGATTAGTTAAGTTTTTCTATACCCCAGAATTACATTAAAAAGGCTCCTTACCACAATTTGGTCTTATCTGACTAAGCCATATAAGATAAAATCCATTCAAATCATGTAGTATTAGTTTTTCTTTGCAAAAGGTGAGATAAAATCTAGCCATTTAAATTCCCAGCTTAATATACTTAAACTATTGGTGCAAAAAACCATTCCCTTTACACCCCATTCACTCCAAAATTAACTTTATAAGGAGGTGATGATTTTGTATAGCAAGTTAATTATGGTCGGAAAAAGTATCTGATTAGTTGAACTGATTACCCATAAAAAATTAAAATAGAAAACAGCTGAGAATTGGTTAGACTGCTCATAAAAATACGTGAGATCTTTGATACAAAGGGGACAATATGATGATACAAGCAAAACCTGAACATCACCCTTCATTCATAAAGAAGAAATATTAATGAATATAATTAAAAAGTTGTTGTTAAAGATGGTTAAGGCATACACTACTAAAAGCAACATTGGAATGTTCAAATTATGAGACAAACTTAACAAAAGCATTTGCTAATCTATAAAAGGGGCTCAAAGAAGACCAGCATTTTGGGCATATCAAAAGAATTTGCTGAACAAGTATTAACCTTGGCCTATTCCTTGGCATTTAGGATTAACCTAGATTTTGGGTTTTTAGAGGATTTTCATCAGACCAAAGAGGGCCTAAACTATCATTAGGCCTCTAAAGTTTTCTTTTAGTATTATAATTCATTTAGAAAATCTTACTATCATTTTCATCTAACATGCCTTGATTTGCATCAGATGTAATTCTACAGGTTTTTTCTAGAGTTTTCATTTGTTCTCATTTTTGCTTTAAAAAGGAAATGGGGGTATTCTCCCCCTTATCTCAGACTTCTTAAGTAGATATTGATGAGAAAAATTGACAAAATATTTACTACTTTTTTTAGTACTAGATGGTGACAAAATATTTACTACTTGTTTTAGTATTTATTGAAGCTTTGATATAACATACAATAAACTGACTTTTACTAAACCTGAGATTTGGCGCTCCAGAGTTTAATAGTGACATTATAAATAAAATATAGACAAGGTGTAATGCTAAGTCTAAGCAGCATCTTGGCTTCATTCCAAGGTTAGAACACCTTAAAAGGAATACAGACAAGATGTTTACTGCTAGGAGTTATCACTTTATTATGAACTGTAACTTGTCTAAACCTTTCAAGCTCTATTAATTAATAAACCAAAAGGCACATTCGTTACAATAGTGAAATGGAGCTGAACTTCTAGCATGGAAACAATGATGATATCTTGCTTCTTATATTATTTTCTTCTTCTCTTATCTTGTAAAATAAGTTTGCAAATATAAACTCATTATAGCCATGTGTCATACTGCAAGTTCACAGTTTAGATAGCTGCAATCTATAACATAAAACTAAATAGTAAGAATGTCTTTCTAAAATACTTTATAAATTAAAAACTCCTTTATCAGGTAACCAACAAAAAAGCTACTTGTGACTTTATTAGTTTTGGAAAAATATAAAAATACCTAATTTTGGCAAAGTAATTTTTATTGTAGTATAAAATGACTAAATCACTTTTTAATGCCAGTTTATTTATAAACTATAGTTCTGATGATCTGATAAACCATCTTGGCTAGGCGCCAATAATTATATAGCTTTAGGCATATCTCCATCCTTAACTATCTACTCTTAAATAGATAAGTTTTATCAATTATGTCAATTCTCTAAAGTCCATGGACATGGCATTGATAATACCCTGAATCCAGATTAGTTTAACCTTGTTAATCATACAATTTTGCCTGATTATGGGAAAACGCTCTTTATAACAGGAGGATTAATGTCTACAATTACATCTCAAAGCTAATGATAGCCTACTAAAATCAGTCAACTTGAGCTAAATAATAATCAAGGGTCATAGAAAAAGAGAATATTTTAAAAAGGACAATTATTTATGAAACCCTCAAATATGGCTGTTGGCAACCTTGATATTAGTTCTATGATTATAAATTTAGTTTGATATTTAACCTATAAATGCATTCATACCACTTAAGTATATTTATCTATAATAATAAAAGCATGTGTGTATGTGTGTGTGCGCAATGCCCATCCAAAACAACATCATGTAGAGCTTTGAACTTATGTTATAGGTGGATGTGAGGGGGTCCATGTGCACCTAAAAGCCAGATTTTTATAGTGAAATAAGAGGTAACACATGTAAGAAATTAAAATCTTATATGTTTTTAATGTAATTGGTATTTTGTTATAGCTGAGCAGTTTGATATTTGGTTGAAATTTATGTGGGATTTTAAGCACCTGGTAATTATTTGGCTATATGTCAAATTAAACGTTTTAGTAAGTAGTAACTGATTAGTTAATCAATATTTAATGGGTTTTCCCAGTGGTGGATGGTTTTAGGTTGATCAATAGGTCCATCTGGTTTTAAGCAATAGTTAGTAGTTTTAGGATAATTTTATAGGTTTTTTTACTTCTAAACTTATTCATGGACATATATCGTTATAAACTTATAATGATATTATCTGTTAATTTATATACAAAACAATGCTGGGTAAAATGGGCTATCAACATGTTATAAAATCTAATTTAAACATTTCAAATCATTTATTTATTAAACCTGAGCAACGCCAAGTAATACCACTATTACGGTTGACCTAATAGTTTCAGTTGTTTTTAACTAAGACTGATAGTTGGTGGTATTAATTGAATTTGATAAGGCAAATGGTTTTGGCTGAGCGTTAGTGGAATTTGGTTAATAAAAATCTATAGGTTTGACTGTTTGATTGGCGGTTATCAAAAACATAATAAAACCAATATTTCAGTTCATCTGGTAAGCTATAAACATTGTAGCATAGCATGGCTATCTGGATATAGTATTAAAATTTTAATTATATACTTATAGAACTTTATAATGAAATAATAAAGAATGTAATTAAATTAGACTTCTAAAAACCCATTTAAAATCTCCAAGTTGAGTTTTATTTTATTATAAAGACTATCAAAATGATAAATTTAAGGCTTTTTTCCACTTAACATTGCTTTTTAGTGATTTTTAAATCAAAGCAAAAATTAAACAAATATGAAGTACCAACGCACAGAAAAGCCCCAATGTCCTTGGTCCCACCGCCCACTGCACCAGTATGGGGCAGAGGCAAAACCCTAAGCGTTTTCTGCCCAATGTATAATACATTTGGACTGGACCAACCAGCTTTCAACTCATTAGGTTGATAAATTCCTCCCATGATTTCGTCCTCAACTTTACAAAATACTAAGTAGTTCTTTGTAGCTCCATTGTGCTCACCTAAAGAAATATATGTTTTGCCTCCATATTAGATATGGCAAATTGTTTTCCTGTAATAACAAACAACTAATAGAACTAGTCCAGGAGCTTATTAAGCCTGCAGGATTTATTGATTTAAGCCCTTAAAAGGATCATTATGACCTCAGCTTCACTTTGAAGCTGATGCTGCACTTGCAGCAACCATACCCCTGGTTTTCCAGGGCACCTCATCTCAACCACGTTCACATTGTTGCTGTAAAATTTACTTGGGTGGTTATTATTGGCAAACAACCCCAGTAACCTTTTTGATGCACAGGTTTGGTTTCTTGAGCACTTCATCTGCGTTGTATAGTATATTAGATTATTGGTTGATAATAGTATGATGACTATTATCTGTAGTTGAGTGTGAATTCTTATATCTCAGCCCAACGCTCAGCCAGTATTCCTAATTAAAATACTTGAGATGTTGTGATCTAGGGATTCATTCCATCATTCTGTCCAACCAGATCTTCTCTGAGATTACTAGTGACAGTCTCTTTGGTCCAACACACAGTCAGCAGCAATCCCCAATTGTTTCTCCTTCTTCTATAGATCCCCGCTCAGATCTTTACACTTTCCTTAAGAGTCTTCCAATTATTTCACACAGAAATATATCCTTGAGAAGAATTGAACAATTGAAAGCTGATGATAGTTTACTACTTAAACTATATACTGGATAAAAACTATAGAACTATATAACTCTGTTTTAAACTCTGGGTTTTTTATTAGGAGTGAATTATAGAGAATTTAAAGTGGGGATTTGGTCATCTAACCCTCAGTTGACACCTCTTCAATAAAACGGCAGCCATTGCCATTGAAACACCCATCCTCATCTTAGCAGCGATGGTCTTCCCCATCCTGTCTAGGATTCCATCATTGGACATCCTTGAGACCTAAACAGAAAAGAGTCAGAAAACGTGTCCCTAACATTTTCCTCTTGATCCAAGCAAACCAACCATTTTTAGCTAGCGACCTGCTTAGGTAATGGAAGTTATTACCCATTAAGGCAGGTCATGCACCAACTGATCAATTCACTAGTTGCAGGTGGCATCACTCGCCTCATAAGTTGCTATTCATTCCAATCATTTGGTGATGAAACCTGACCGATCTCAATTGGTATACCTGATAGTTAATCATCATGAGATGCCCCTATTTCATTGGTAACTCCGCCCAATGAGATCTTAAGTATTCATCCAGATTGATCCCTGACATATATAACCAGGCAAATATCTTAAAATCCCCCAAACGTAGTTACTCCAAATATTGGGCCAACCAATTTCCAATATACTTCGCCTTAGGGAATTATCCCCTAGTGATTCCTGGTAATCTAGCAGGCTGGGAATATGGGCAAAAATCCCAACAGTTGCCCAATGATACCACTAATGTGGTTCAATGAGCGAGCCTCAACCACCCCCTGATACTTTTTAAAAAGAACTAATTGCCAGTCTGTTAACATATGGCGCCAACCATATTCTGAAACTTGTGGTTCCCAATGGAGCCAACTGACTTGCATGCCCTCAAGCCTTTGCAACTATACACCCTAACTCAACTAAAAAAATCTACTTTGTTTCTCCATTACACTACTGTCCCTTCTGTCCCTGAACATACTTTCTGGGTCTTAATGATGAAGAGCGTACCATCTTCCCCATCTATTTCAATCTGGACCATTTGAAATGGTAGTGGCCTTCCATAGTCTGAGCTGCGGCCCACATTCAAAATTTTCCCATGTTGATCCCAATGCTGAACCCACAACTTTCTTCAGATGGGGACAAAACTCACTCTTCCTCCCCTCAAGGTAGTAGCTGCAGCTGCCACTGATTCAGCCAATCAGGAACCTGCCCATCAAACTCACAATCCTACTCCAACCAATTAGGAGACAACATGGATCCAATTAGAACCAAAAAAACCCACACAGCACTCAACCCAACCCACCCTTAAGCTAATTAACCAAGTATATTAAAACAAAAATACCTTGAAAATTACTTGGAAGAAGATGATGAGTTGTGTAATCCTGTCCCTTGACTATCATGGCCTCAGGCCTCAAAATGTACCTCAATGGCAAATATGCAGCTCAGTTCCCATCTCAGCATTATGATGCACACCCCAATGCTAAAAAATTCTGAAGTGATCATTAACTTACTAAAGAGACTTTTTCCTTCCCTGAGTGCACCCCCTCCAAAAGGCTTAGAGAACACAGTTTCAGTCTTGGCCAAGGGCCTACCCCTCATGACCTTCCCACCATGCACCCAACATGTAAAAAATAACATCTCCAATTCTACCAAGTTGCCAGTTAAGCCATACAAAAGTTGTGGTGGTTGCAAAATTCAGATCTAAGACCCACATCACTATAAGCAACATTGTCACCTTCTCCACCCTCCCCAAAGTTAGCCTCAAGGCTGAGAAAGCCCTCTCCAACTACATCAAAACCAACATAGATGAGAATGAGTTGTAAGCCCCACTTTGCCACCTCAACCCTTATTTTGAGGATGCACTTAAACCCATGCTATCAATTCTATGCCAAACTTTGTCTGCTTCTTATAAGTATGAAAAGCTTTCAATACCCCTTATCCATTGCTAGTTACAAATAGCAGTTTACTGCCTCTAACCTGGTTGGATCATTTTAGTTTTGGTCAGTTTATGTAACTCAATTGTATCATTCTGTTTGCTTTATATTATTTTAGTTTATATCTACTTACTCCTATGAGCTTTGTGATATCCATCCCATGGTTAGCTTGCCTCAAATAAGTAAATATTTAAACATTCTAATATTAAACTTTTTGGTGCTAATTCTTTCTCAGATTAGTAACACTATAGATATTTGTTTATTAAAGTTTATCTATCTATTAACTGGGATAAGCCAACTAGAAAACAAACATCCATTAAATCTCAGAGGAGCAAGTAAACTAAAATAAAATAATATCAACAGATGGAATGAGACAAATGGACACTTGTAAATCTCAAAATTAAGATTATCTAACCAAGCAAAGGGCAGTAAGCTAATATTTGTATTTAGCGGAGTGTGAGGGGTTTGGGAGGCTAATCATCCTTACATGGGGTGGACAAAGTTTGGCATAGAGCTGAGAGCATGTGCATGGGTGCACCCTTAAAATAAGGGTTGAGGTAACAAAGTGGGGCTTGCAACTTAATCTCTGCTATGATGATGTTGTTGAAGTATTTAAGGATGACTTTCTCGGCCTTGAGGATAACTTTGGGGAGGGGGAAAAGGTGAAAATGATGTTGTTGGTGATGTGGGTCTTAGGGCTGAATTTTGCAACTTCCACAACTTTTTGTATGGCTTTACTAGCAACTTGGTAAAATCAAAGATGTTTATTATGTGTTGGGTGCATGGTTGGAAGGTCAGGAGGTGGTAGACTCTTGTCTAAGACTGAAAAAAAGTTAACTTTGGCCTTTTAAGATGTTTCTAGATATGTAGATTAGACTATGCTGACAAAAATTGGGAATCTTATGAGGATTCTATAAATGAGGTGACTTTCTAAACCTAATAGTTTCCTTTAATATTTATATAGCAAACATCAAAATCTAAAATTGGGGACAATTGCTAATATATTTGATGTTTGGAAACTATTAACTATAGAGGTTTTTCCTTGATCTATGGAAGAAAACCCCCTACACCCAAAAAAAGATTTATAATTGAAATTTTGATACTAGCTATCTAATTATACAGAACAAAGATCAAGTCCAAGTTACCAGTTAGTGATCAAAATGTCTTTAGAATTTTAATCCCCTATTTTAGGATATAACTGACCTATATTCTTGATGACAGAAGCATCTATTTACCTCCTGACCACTAAAATATTCAATCATCTGGTCAGCTTGATGCTATAGGACCTGAAAGTATTAGTACCAGTCCAGATGACTATTTGCACAATGGCACAGTGGACGGCTCAAAAGAATCATTTTATACCTTTGAATCAACTTATAAGGATTGGAAAATTGGGAAAATCCTATTCAAATAGAAATACTATGTTTTTATGAGGCTTAGAAATGCAAAAATTCCTAAAAATGTGACTAAATTAATTTTTCAGACATCAACAATTAAGGCAACTGATGTACCTGAGCTGGTGCAACTACCACAAGTGTCATGAAAATACCGGGGGCAAAAATAGCATCAGTCCCATAGCCGCTACTATACACAAGTTCCATACAAATTAGAAAGAAGCCCAGGATATTAGAGTATTAAAGAGATGGAGTCCGCTGTGCTTAAAACCAAGTAACAGTTACATAATTGCCTTGTGAGAAAACTTGATAAGTTTTAATCAAGCCTCATTTTAACACCCCACTTTCCCAATATTATATTTTTTTATGATTAAACAAATGAATTAACTAATTACACTAAATCTTTCATGGCCTGATGACATGATTGAGGGTAACAACTGTAAAGACAAAGCTAGTTGTCAGGATGCCAAAAAGGTTATTATCAGGACTTCCAGACAAAACCTACCCTGGACCAGCGCTGGTTTAGGCCATATATGCCTAGGTTGGTCTAGGGGATGTGCATGATGCTCAGCCCTGTGTTATAGCAAGGGTGTTAATGTGCACTAGCTATCTTATTAATGGCGAAGTTTTGATTTGGTTGCTCAGTAAATGGAATTTTAAAACCAGTTTGATTTTTAAAATTTTGAAATCAGGTCAGCCATGCCTACAATTAATAACTTAAGTTCAGTCAATCTCAAGATATAGGACCCTGTCCAGAAAAGCATGTGCCTATTGGTGCACTTGGGCTTAGAACCACTTCCACCAATTGATGATTCCCCTTATTGTTTAATTATGTTTCCATAAGACCAACCTTCCTCGTTGGTTAACTTCCTTGATAAAAATTCCCATTGGTTTACATTTTTTTGTTTCAGTTCATTAGAAAAATCTGTGCGCTGACCTCCTTATTGGAGGTCTTTAACAATGTTGGTCATTCTATTTTTACAAAATCAAGTACAAGACCAAGTGCACCGTTGGGCCCCCTTGAACCCTCCAAAGTGAGGCAACCAAACCCTCCAGCACAGATCTTTGCTTGGTTATGGGCTCCCCTGTGAGGTCCACCCAAGTGTTGCTGTTTACTTGTTACCAACTACTCTATACCGCGTTATACACCCTTTCACTAGGTTACTTTGGCTCTGGCATCTTTTGCGTTGCCCTGTTTACTATTATCATAAAAAATAGTTCCCTGAAGGAATGGTGGTGCATCTCACACCAACTTCAGGGAACAGGAGAGTTACAGACACTCCCCTTACAGTATCTTCCTTCACCAAAGTCATTTTCAGTGGCGCTCATATTCTAGATATATTATTTTGAGGTTTATACTTGGCCTTCCTGTTGACTTTAGGTGTTAAGAGAGTTCCAGTGTGTTTATGAGCGCCCCATTATGTTTTACAAAGCTTCAACATTGTGGATATGCTATAAACTATGAGTAAACCCTTATGTTTGCAATAAATAAACCCTCTAATTTGCAGTTGGTGCACCCTGTGAACAAATGCATAACTTATTGTTAGTGGCACAACCCTTTTCATCTGCACCTTCAGAGCGAGTGGGCCACTTTGGCTTTAATTGCTAATGAGTTGGAGTAAATCTAATCTTTTTAACTAGTACCATCTATCATCAAATGGAGATGATTGTTACCCCATATTACCTATACGTCTCAGGTAATCACCCTATATAATTGCCACTATTTTTGATTTAAAATAATGGACTATAAAATTTTTGATTAATCATTATGCATTAGGTTATGAGGTATAATTTACCTAACTAGTTTCATAGGGTCTGTGTGCAAGTTAAAGTACATATGTTTATTAATTAGTTTGGGCTTGATAGCTGTCATAATTCTCTAGCTGCGCCCAGCTATATTACAATATTTAAAACTCTGTGCAGTGGACGTTGCTAATTTCATATATATTCAGATGACAACTTAATTCTAACTTGGTAACCCTTGAAAGGCAACTGAAACTTCCAAGCCTGGATGAAGTACCCCTATCCCTCCTTCCCTACCCTTATATCATCCTTGGCTTGTTATTGCAGTAGGTAAGCTAGAAATTTTTTATCAGCTATCTCATCTCAAACCCATACCAATATGAATAAAGCTTATGGTATCCACGGTTGGTTAGGATCCACCAAAATTCAGAAGATAATTGCATACTACCTATTAAATATCTTGCAACTTCTGCCACTAGAAATATGAAACCATCATATAGTAAATATAGCTGATGAAAAGGAATGACCTCTATTCTCAAAGTTGTAGCAACAGTTTATTACAAAGAGCAGACATTTAAGTTTTTACTGACTCTATAATATGCTTTTTGTTTGTGATTAAAATTTACTCATTCAACGCTTATCTTTTACCTAAGTTTGAAAAGATATAGTAATAGATAATGGGTGCCAAACTACCTCACATTGATAATAGTGATATCCATAGTGCTAAATTCATCCATTTTGTGTTGAGCATATAATTGACATGACATAATAAAAAAATGGGCCAGTAAAAAAGCATGGAACTTGAATGGGCATAAATTTTATGCAGTTGGGTAAAAAATTGAACTCGGGAGGCAATGTCTATAATATATATAAATGACTCTATTGATCAAGTTTTCTCTCAAACCACAAAAGCTAAAAATTTGCAGATACTGCTCAAAGTTTGTAATTAAGCTAAGAAATGTTATTTTTTAAGATTTTTCTTAATATATAAAAATCAGTTTATCTTCTTATTTTATTTTTCTATTAAATTTAATTTGAAATTAAATTTATATTAGATAAAAGTATCACAAAAACTGAAGAACTTACTTATTAAAAGTTGGTATTTATGTGAAACTTGAATGTTGGAATATCAAGTAATAAAGGGTTTTTAAAAAATTTAGTTTTTACAACAATAATTGCAAAGTGTATATAAATTTATATATAGAAATCATATAACAAATTATTTCTCCCATAATTAGGTTACTTATGTATGCAAAATTTGATATGTATGTGTTTCTTGGGTGTTAGGTTCTCAAGTAGGCAAGTTTTTAAAACTTACAATCTGTAAATATAAAATTGCAAAAATTGTGAATCTATATATCAAGTATATAAATTTCAGTTTTATATAAAATATCAAAACATTAAAAGCTAGGAAATTAAATTTAGCATAAGATCCATTTAATCTGACATCTATTAAGAAAATGTTTATCGCTGGATCTTTTTTATATATACAAGATCAGTTTTGATTTTTGTTTAATAAATTTTCTTGTTATAAAACAGTTCATTTTTTGAAAAATTGGATAAAAATTTATTTTACAAAAACAGACAAAGCATGCATTTATAAAATCTGCTATGTATGTGCAGCTTATATTTTTGGATTACTGAGTAAAAACAATTATTCTAAATTCAATGATAACAAAAAAATAAAAAAAACTATGAATATTTTTTTAGTACTAGATGGTCCCAACCCAAGGGGATGAATATTTTTATATTCTAATTTTCATCATATATACTTTAACAAATAATCTCAGAGATTAAAATTTGGAATGTAAAAACTTTTTAGTTCATAGGTACCTATCAATAACTATTTATAAAATCATATACTTTTTATATACATCATCAGGCTTTAATTAATTAATAGTTATCAATTATAAGCTACAAGATTTGGAAATCACACCATCTAGTACTAAAAAAAAGATTTGGAAATCACATTAAAGTTATAATTTCTCACAAACTAAAACCTAGATGCGCAATGTTTGTCTTCCTGCTCAGCATCATATTCTGAGCAAGTTTGATAAAATTAAAATTAAGTAAAATTTGATCTCCAACCAATAATCCTACCTGATGTCCTCAGATTCTTCACCAGCTTTAGTGTGGGGAAGTGGTGAAACTCTACTAAGCATTTTCCATCTGGCAGGAAAATGCACTCAAACTGGTTTGTCCAGCCCCACCAAAACCTTGGGTTGGTTCAGTCCACCCAAGGATCTTGATACCCATCTCAACTGTACCCAAGCAATGCCCTGTTGTCCCCTGGCGCTCTCCATAGAAATATGCATTTCCACCTGCAGGTTGACTGTAGAAAGTTATTCCCATACAAAATAACATATTATCAAATTAGCAAGGTGATAATGGAACCCACCAGATTCTTTGATAACTTTCCCTACAAGGGGTATTTCAGCCTGGCTTTAAATGTGAAGCTAATGCTACCACTGTGGCAACTGTGCCCCTGGTTTTCCAAGGCACCCCTATTCCCACCACTCAGACCCAGCTATTAGTGGACACTATTTTGGTAGTCCAGTTTGCTGGCTTGCCTACTCACCTTCCCCCCATGGTGCTTCATCAGAAGCTGATGGAAGGTTTAGCAGCCTATGGCTCCAATCTCATCCTACAATTTGTGGCTTTATTTGGGACCACATGTCTCGCTGGGCCTCAGGCATTCACCACAATTAATCCTGATTTTAATAAAATTGCTTTGGTGAATCCACCTGTGCTGTCATTCTCTCTGCCCCTGATCATCCATTCTGGTCCCGCATCAAGGGTGGACAGACTACCTGTTCATCCTATTTCTAAGTTTAACCACTCAATATGCAAATGCTCACCCCTGGTTGCTTTCACCAGCTCTGCGCCCTCATCTGATGGAATCAACTTGGCCACCAACCCCACATTTTTTGCAGTATTGGGTACTAACCTACCTCACCCCTCAAAACCTGCTGTTAAAGCTAAATCTGCAACATCCAATCAGGATTTCCTTCAGCCACTACAATAGATGCAATCAGGATTTCCTTCAACCACTAGAATAGATGCTCTTACCTATCATTAACAGAGCTGGACAACAGTTCACCCCCATGCTGCCACCTGAGCAAACGATCCTCAGCCATATGCCAATTCCCCAATTCCATTCAACAAGAACCCTTAAGACTTATTGCAGAAATTGATGAATCAGGTAATTTCATTGAAGGGCCCTATCTACAAATTGAGCGTTTGTTTATTCAGAATGGGATGCCAAGTACTTTCATCTATATGCCCTAAAGCTGAATGCCAAACCATCCTGTAGTGACCACCAGCTTGCTGTTGAAGCAGCTTCCACACCAGATTGTCATCCCCTCCACAAAGCTGTTACCAAAATTACTGATGGTGCTCATAGGAAGTATTCCCCCTCCTGTTATCCCCCCACCCTCACCCTGTAAAGTAAGGTTATAATGAGTTAGTTGCTTAAAGCTGCCAACAATGATATTATAATATGGTAGTGGTAGCATGGAATATTAAAGCTTATTAACCAAACCAATATTGCCACATTTATCAAACTCCCCAACACCTGCATAAAAGTTGAAAAAGCTCAGACAAATATATCAGCACCATCTTTTAGTTGGCAATCTCCATGCAATACTGCACCTTATCAATATTGAACCACATTATGCTGATGCCCTTGCTATTCACCTTGCCTATACCCTACTTTAAGATGAGGAAGCTGCTGCTGAGGATGAGCCCCTCAATCCCCCCTCCCCTTCTGCCATGGTCAGATAAACAGTTTTCCACTGTCCCACCTGGTTGGTTATTTTTGGTGTATATTATATATTCCACACATTTAGGTATTTCATCTGAATCAATTAGTTATGGATTTTTAATTTTTTTAGTTCTAGTAATATCTATTCCCTGGTTGGCTCACCTCAAATGAATTGAATAAAACCCTACACACACAAAATTTTGGGATACATATGCCTCTCAAGTATCAGGAAGGTAGGATTGGTGTGATTTTAACCTTTAACCAAAAATGTATGGAAAACTTTGGATCGATCTAAAAAAGCTAATTTTTTCATATTTATAAACTATATAAACTAGGACTTTTAAAATCTAACTTTGGTTATTAGTTTATAGGCACCTACTAATAAAGTATATATAAAACTAGATGAAATATCTTTTCTATGGTCAGGTAGCAAGAATTTATGTTGATAATATTTCAGCTAGCAGTTTGGTATCAATTAATCAATTCAACAGGTTTGCTACACAAAGGAGGTTAATCTGGCAGGGTAAATCCTGTTACCACTCTGGTACAGGTTAGGTTCAGAACTGGTCAAAACCTATAATAGCTGGGACAAGATATCTTCTTCTCCCCTCTACCCTTATATTTTTAAAATAAAAGGATTGAATAAAGTATGGGGATAGAAATAAAAATAATGTTAGGTGGTGCCCTAGTAGGTGAAACCTATGACTACTCTGGTATAGGTTTAGTTTGTAACTGGTATAAAGCTTATACTGGGTAGGATAAAGATAGTTTACTCCCCTCCCCTCATTTTTATTTATTTAAAATATTGAATAAAGTTAGGTAAATTATAAAAAGGGATCTAAGGTGGTTGCCTATAGAGTGGTTTCTGCTACCACTGAATCTTTATTTTTAAATTTTATTTGAGGTGGGCCGACCTGGGGATAATACTGCACCAATGAGGGGAAGTGAAGAAAATAGGAAAGGAGGATAAAACCTGGAAAACCTCCATGCATGGTATATGATAGGCCAGGAACTCCATGGATCACCTTTGCTATTTGCTATCTCAATTTGGGGCATTGGTGCACAATGCCAACACAGTCAAAATCGTCCCCTACCCAAAGTTCACTACCAGAATCGAACTTGGGGAGGCAGTGGCAGAGGTTTTTATTCTACCACTGGGGTATCCTCCCCTTACCACTGAATCTTTATTCTATAAAATAGTTTGATAAGTGAGTTATGGTCATTGGGTTGATTTGATAGGTTCAATAGGTTTGGGTGAGTGGGTGGTTACCTAAACTATAAAATTTAAGATAATCTATTTGAATTATCTGATGGTAACTTTTAATGGTGCAAGGGTATCTGGATGCTAGTATCGTTATAAACTGGTCAATATAAGCTACAACTTTTAAACCTGCCTCCTTTACTCTTCAGCGAGTAAGGAAAATTGATCAGCTGATTTCACAATTTAAAAAAAAGACCGAAATCGAACGCTTGCCGGGATATAAACTAACCGAAACCGGTTACGAACCGCAACGTACTTCGAAATGACGTAAAATGGCGTGCCCATTTTACAACCCGAGACCATCACCCATCGGATTGCCCATCGGGATGCCCATCGGGGTGCGAGTGTGAGTGTAAAAGCAGTCCCATCTCAACTGTTACGCCGTCTATTAAATTTAAAGATTGGAGGATGGCGGCTCAATCCAAACTCTTCGAGGGGTGGGCATGGTGGCGATATCACCTTTTAACCAACCGGACCATAACCTCCGCCTCCATCGTGCTCATCGTCTTACACAACCTATTTATATGGCGGCGCATCGCCCACGCCAGGAAGCTAAAGCTTTCGCCAGGTTCAACCGTCCCACCCGCAGATGAGGTTGAGGATGAGAGACGCCTTGACCTTTACACCCAACTTTTCCCAACCCGGGCTGGGCGGGTGGGCGTCAACCGGCAATTCTTTGCCCAGCTATCCGCCATCGCCAAAATCCTGTTCCCGTCGGGTGGATGCCGCGCCGACAGTTTGGCCTTGACGCTGATGCTCCACACCCTATTTCTGGTGCTGCGGACCTACATCTCGCTCGTCGTCGCTAGGGTCGACGGCCGGCTGGTTCGGGACCTGGTTAACCGGGACGCGATGAGGTTCCTAAGGTCGATGGGCTACTGGTTCGCGGTGGCCATCCCCGCCACCTACACCAACTCAATGATCCGCTACCTCCAGTCCAAGCTCAGCATCGGGTTCCGCACCCGCTTAACCGCGCACTGCCACGCCCTCTATTTGAGCCATAATACCTACTACAAGCTGCTAAATCTGGACCGCCGCATCGAGGGCCCCGACCAGTACTTCTCCAGCGATATCGCCCGCTTCTGCGAGTCGCTGGCCGGCCTTTACTCCAACCTCGGGAAGCCGCTGCTCGACCTGGTCATCTTCAACTACCAGCTCTCCCAGAGCATCGGCGTCAAGGGGAGCGCGGGGCTGATGGGGGTCTACGTCATCACCGTGTCGCTGCTGCGGCGGATCTCCCCCGCCTTCGGGAGGCTCGCCGCCACCCGGACCCAGCTCGAGGGCGAATTCCGGGGCGCCCACTCCCGCCTGATCACGAACGCGGAGGAGGTCGCCTTCTACAACGGCGGCGCGCTCGAGAAGACCATCCTCGAGCGGGCGTACGCCAACCTCATCACCCACGTCAACCGCATCTACAAGGCAAGGATCTCCTACAACCTGATCGAGGACTTCGTCATCAAGTACTGCTGGTCGGCGTTCGGGTTGGTGGCCTGCGCGGTCCCCGTGTTCAAGCCCCACTGGTTGGGCGCTAAAAGTTATCCTCCGGATGGGGCCGGGGCGGAGGGGGGCCGGCCGGCCAGCCGGACCCAGGAGTTTATCACCAACAAGAGGTAAACGTTATACGACATCTTCTTAACGGTAGGCTCATGCTGAGCTTGGGGGATGCCGGCGGCCGGGTCATGTACTCCTACAAGCAGCTGGCCGAGCTGGCCGGCTATACCCATAGGGTCTACAATCTGGTATCGACCTTGCACGCGCTGAGGAAGGACCGGTACGTGGGGGGTGGGTCCGCTGACCCCGCCGAAAGGCGCTCCGAAACCTTCACCCTCAACGCCATCAGCGGGGAGACCGTCTATGGTGCCGAGGGCATCAATCTCGAAAACATCCCGATCGTATCCCCCAACCCAAACCATCCCATCGGCGGTGACCTGCTGGTCCGCGACCTGAGTTTCTCGGTCGAAGCGGGGCAGCACCTGCTGGTGACGGGCCCCAACGGCGTCGGGAAGACGGGGATCGCCCGCGTGCTTCGCGGCCTTTGGCCGGTGTTTAGTAAGTGCCCTGGTTGGCTCTCACCTGCAGGGGGCACCCTGAAGCGCCCTTTAGACCGCCACCTGTTCTTCATCCCCCAGAAGCCGTACCTTCCGCTCGGGAACCTGCGTGACCAGTAAGCACCCATGGCCCCACTAAGCAACCCAGGATCATCTACCCGCACACGTCGGGGGAGATGCTAGCTCACGGGAAGAGCGACGAGGACCTAATGCGGATCCTCCACGACGTGTACCTGGAATACATCCCGGGGCGGGAGGGCGGGTTCGACACCGTCAAGGAGTGGAAGGACGTGCTGTCGGGGGGCGAAAAGCAGCGGGTAAGGCTTAAGGGTACGGCTGATTTTAGCTCGATGGCCCGGCTGTTCTACCATTGCCCGAAGTTCGCGGTGCTGGATGAGTGTAATAAAAGGGTTTGGGGATTTTGACGCATGGTAGGTACCAGCGCGGTGAGCTCGGACGTCGAGGGGCTAATGTACACCCATGCCAAGGAGCTGGGGATCACCCTACTGACCATCTCTCACCGGCCTTCCCTGCTGAAGTACCACGCCCAGCTTCTGAGCCTTCGGGGGGATGCCTCGGGCGGGTACGAACTGGCCGGGATCGCGTCGGAGGCCGAACGGCATACCACCCTTAGCCGCGAGATCCAAGCGCTCCGCGACAAGCTCAAAGACGTCCACCAGTGGAAGCGGCGGTTGGAGGCCATCAGGTCCGAGCTCCAGATGGGGGCGCCTACGCGGCCCAGGCTTCCCCATCCTCCCAGTCGGAATGATCCCCACATTAGCTCATTCGCCTAAACTCACGCCCGGCACCTTACCCCCGACCATCCGAGCCCGATACGCAGGCTATTCGAGCCCGATATAAAACCTTGGCGCCTTGACAGGCGGCTGTCCTTTCCATCCCTTTACCGAGATGGGAGGGATCCCTTAATCTTGTCTAACAAGTACGCCTTAGGCCCATCGTTTCCGCACCCCCAACCTAAACCCAACTTGAGGGGTACGGCGATAACTTGGCAACTTTACATACAAGCCTTGTTTAAACGTACATATATTTTTGGGTTTAAAGCCGCCCGTCTAGGGCTCGGCTGGGAGGAGTTGATAGCTCAAACTTTTACTCTATGCTCATAACCTGATCTTGTGTGATACGAGGCGATCTTTTCTAACCTGTAGGCAAGGTTAGTTTGATTTAGGCCAACTAGCTTCTGAAGGTGATCGGACGTCTGAGCTCTAGTATCACCCACCATCCCAACCTTTACTTTACTTTACGAGATTAACGGGCCTATCTCTATATACCTTAAGTCAACGAATCAAGTTTGGCCAACTTCTCAACCCAGACCCCATGAGGGATTACCATTCAAAGATCAAAGAGGGGGTTTTATAACTTTAGGTGGGTAAACTTTACGCAGGTATGAAATTGGTTTAAAACCCACCAGATGCGTAAGGAAGCATCCCAAACGAGTAGAGTTGAGCTAAGGTTCACTTCATATCGACATTGGTAGTATTTTTAAAGATTTAGGTTGTTGTCAAAGATATCAAAACTTTGAATAATCAACTATTGATGTCTATGGTTGGGATAAAGATGTACACGGTCAGACTTCATTTAAGATGCTCTACCGATTCACCCTAATCTCTGGGTTTTCTATTCATTCCAGGATCATCACATGGCAATTTCCACCCTCTAAATCAACTTTTCCCCATAGATGGGTGTCGGGATCACTGGGAGCAATTCCACGGATCCCTTAATTGTTTGAAGCCAGGCAACCCAAACGAGGGTGATGGATGAATACTGTTTGCTTCTTTTTTTTAGTACTAGAATACTGTTTGCTTCTTCTTGGTCGAAGAAGACTTTATACCAGCTATTAGGGCTGGCGAGGCAAATCCAATAAAATACAATTTTGTCTTAAAATTGTGAAAGGGAGGGAAAAAGCAAAGTTTATTAGCATAATGGCAGCAGTATAAGGGAAATCGGGTAGGTGTCTCGGGGAAACTCCAAACAGTCCAAGCTTAGATCTATAAACAAACAAATTGGGGATTCGGTGTCAGCCTAATTATTTCAGTTGCATATGCTGCGCTCATCGCATGGATCAGGTTTAAACCCTGAGGTTAGGTAGCTCCGAGGGAGCATTATTTGACCACACAAGTTGGGGATTGACCCCAACTTATGTGGTCAAATTTTATTGGGGATTATCCCTGACAGGAGTTTGGGTTATATGGTCAGATCAGGATTGATTCCTGATAGCTGACACATCTGAATCTATCATTTGAGTAGTAATCCCAATAATGGGCATGATTATACCTATTGTACTCATTATACACATTGTTCCCATTGTACTCCTTAAAAAGCATGATTTTAACCTGGAGACCTAGATGTTCTATGGTGTCAGAAAAATGGACATTTGACTAGTTGTTAAGAATGTCCCTGTGGAGAGTAGAGCCAAGTTTATTAACGATAATGTTACAATTCCACCTAATTGTAGGTGGAATGATTCTGTTTAGAGTAATCCTTCTACTCCCAATTTTTTGGCCAAACAGCAAGCCGAATGTTAATTCAGCTCCACTGAACCCCTGGTGGAATAGGCCAACGCCCCTGGATTTCTGCCCAAACCTTAATACAAATTTAGTACTCCAACTTTCAGAAATTCCACCTCCTATTATAGATCTGAGGGAGGGTCCAAGGGGTGTTAATACCTTCAAGGTAGCTGATTAGAAGTATTATATTAAAATGCTACCTCATGGCTATGCCCCTCCTCCTCTAAACCTGATATCTAAAAATAAGCCCTATCATGAGATGAAGGGGATTTCAAGCATTTTGATAGCTAAAGATACCATTTACCTAATTTGAGTTTACCCCTTTTTATTATGAAGTCACACCTACCCCACTATTAGTCTACAAGTTTTTAAGTACTAGGGGGTGCAAATAAATTAAGCAACACTTATTTTACTAAGCCAACCATCATGGTAGTTCAACAATTTTTATTATTAAAAAGCTTATACTAATCTTTGCGCCACAAAGTTAACCAGTAGGATTCCTCCCATCAATATCAGAATTAGGGGTGTCAGTTGGGCATGATTGCTGGCTAATCACCTAATTCAATATTATTCTAATCATGTATTTGCCAATTGGTGCACCCCATTTGGGTGGGTTGAACCCTTTAAAAGTATTGGGGAATAAACCTGATAGTAATATTATTTTAAGGTTGACGCCGGTGACTAATACTGAGGATGCTGACCAATTAATTACTAATCATTCAAATTCAGTGGAATCCAAATTTGATGCTGACTGCCAAATCATGGGTCATTGTATATTTTATGTTGAAGACTAATGTTTCCAATATTGAACATCTGATGATGATTTTACTGCCCCAAATCTGAGTACTGGCTACTTATGCTGAGAATACTTGATTATATTTACAATGGAAGTTTATGTATAACTAACTGGCAAATAATTCTGAGGATGGGTCAAAATAATATTCAGCGTTTGGGATAAATGGATCGGGAGGGAATTGGTACTGTGGATGACTGATGTTTGAACAAGGTTCCAGCTTGGATGGCGGATGGGTTTTAAATAGGTAAAGTAGCCTAAGTATAAATAGTCATCATCCCATCCCAATAAAGATCTCTTACCCATCGGAAAAATTGTATGACAGGTTGGTGAGGAGGTTGCGGGGATGTACCACCGGTATAGCTGGGGAAGAGCACATGGGTGTGACCCCAAACTAAAGTTGTGTCCTGGCAATTGTTGGTGGTGGGGTGGGGCAAGCCCTGGACACCTGAATCACATGCTGAGGCTGTAAGTAGGAGGAATACCATCTACTTAAGCAGTGGAAATGCCAGAATTATAACCATATGGATTCCTCCAATGATTAATCAACTTTAGATGAAATAGGCCAATTCCGGTGGAATGGCTTAATGACTGGATTTTAGGGTTATTGATGCGATTGCTAGGTAGTTGCTCCCCAACTGGGTTGAGCCAAATCAAGTATTCCGCCAAGATAGGATGTTAGGTTTGAGCGGAGCCAATCACTGGCCCAAATTGGTAAATGGATCACTTGCAACTAGTAGCCAAATATTAATAAATCATATTATTTAAGTAATTTTGGTGAAAACCAAAGATCCAGAGTTTGAGGTGGCTGAAAATGTTTCTGGTGCCACATATATTATTTAATCATTATCTAATGAAAGCAATTACCCAAACAATTGACTAGAGAGAATCTAAAATGTGTCATCAGTGAAACGCCAAGTTATCCTAAGGTGCCAATCAGCTGAAGATATTACCAGTTAATAATTACTAAGTCAGATCCAATTTGATACTAATTTATATCAAATAAATATATAGCTTAACACAACTGAAGGCTGAGGATGAGCCAAACTAATATTTGGATATTGTAAAGGGCAGGGTGAGAGGGTTGAAACCAGGGAAGAGTGAAGTGCAGTGGAAGAGAGAGAGTGGTTGGCTTGAAGATCCAGCAATGAGCCAATAAGTTGACAAGGGACGCAGCAGCCCATTTGTACATATAGCTAATTGGCGCTTCCCTTTCAATAAAGATCTCCCTTTGAATAATATCCCTTTTATTATAAGTTTATGTAGATTCTTGTTGGTTGAAAATTTAGGCTGGGGGATCCCCAAAGGGTGCAGGTGACACCAAGGGGTCAGGTGGTACTGCTGGCCCCATCACCTAAGGCAAAATGACAAGTGCTGGCCAGTCTTCATAATGGTTGGCCAGCTGACCAGCAGAGCCTACTGTCATGGAAAAGCAATTTTCTGGGATTGGTGCTCACTATAGGGGGTCCTGCTGGTTGGTGCTTGAGTAGCTGACAGGTTGGCGAGGAGGTGGCTGGGATGTACCATCAGTTCAGCTGAGGAGGGGAAGAGCACGTTGGTGTGACCACAAACTGGAGATTAGGTTCTGGAAATTGTTGGTGGTGGGGAGGGTCAAGCCTTGGACGCCTGCTTTACATGCTGAGGCTGGAAAATAGGAGGAATACCATCTGGTTAAGCGGGGGAGAATATCAGAATTTTACCAGATGGATTCCTCTAATGATTTTTAATATTTGGGATAAAATAGGCAATCCCAATGGAATGGCTTAATGACTGGATTTTTTAAATGTTGATGCGATTGCTAGGTAGTTGCTCCGCAACTGGGTTGATCCAAATCCAAGAATTTCACCAAGATTGGGAGTTAGAATTAGTTGGGGCAAATGATGGCCTGAATTTGTATATGATTCACTGGCAACTAGAGGCTGAGGATGATCTAATTATATATTTAGATAACGTCAATGAAAACTGACAATCCCAAGTTTGAGGCATCCAATGTTGTTTCCATTGCCTCATATGTTAAATCAAATATCGCCTGAGAGGGATTCCCCAATTGTTTGACTATGAAGAGTTAGAATGTGTCATCAGCAAGAAGCCAAGTCTTTCTGAGTTTAATTAGCAGCACAAGGATGTTTCTGTCATGTTATTATTAAGTTGAATCCATACTCAATATAAATTTATATTATTATAGTTGGCTCACCAGCAATGAATGATAAAGATGAGCGAAAATTAATACATAGACATTAGGAAGGATGGGGTGAGAAGGTCAACGCTGAGAAGAGATTAAGTGCAGAAAAAGAGAGAGTGGTTGACTGGTAGATCCAGCAATGAGCTGATAGATTGGCAATGGGCTAAGTAGCCCTTTTGTAAATATAAATACCTAATTTGTTTTCAATAAGCATCGCCCTTTGCCTAATATCCCTATTAATTTAAGTTTATGTTTGATCTTATGGGTTGAGGTTTAGGCTGTGGGATACTGGATGGCGTGGGTGACATGCCAAGGGGTCAGAAGGTGCTTCTGGCCCCAACGCCTAAGGTGAAATGACAAGGGCCAACCAGACTTCATACTGGTTGGCCTGCTGACCAGCAAAGCCCACTGTCACCAAAAAAGCAATTTTATGACAATACTTGTGTAATTAGTTTGGTTGTCTCATACTCTACATAGGTATCAATAAATAAATATAGGTTCTATGGTAAGTGGTAGATTGGTTAGGGATTGTCATAGAATTGATTATTGAGTAGATCAAGCCCCATTTCAGAAGCCAAACTACTGTAAAATCAGGTATGCTCAGTCTTGGGAGCTCCAAAGGTTGTAACTCTTATAGTATGGTGAAAAGTGGCAACTGCACAGTTTTGTGAGGGCTCTAGCACTTAACTAACAAAGCTTCCTGCCATAAAATATTAAGAGTATGATCTGAGCTGATAACAGTTCAGGTATACTGGGACCTTAAATTTTATTATGATCTCTATGCAACTTTTGTTTATAATAAACTAAACAATATGATAAAATATAGTAAAATCAATAACAGGTAGCTTCATTAGTAATACTATTTTCATATATACATAGGTTACTTAAGCAATTTAATGCCCACCTATTAGAAATCCTCAGCATTGGTTGTCAGAGATTAACCTTACTACTTTCTACAGCCTTCAACATTTGACATGCTATTGTTAGAACTTTCAACTTAATTCCCAAAGTTATGATGAATGTACTCGCACCTCTGGTAAAACAAAAAGCTAATGATGATTTGGTTAATAACTCCTGGAAGTTTGATCATTAAATTATCTATAACTAATCGCTAGATTGACATTAGTGCTAATTCAGAGTTTCCTCCTTGGAAGCCTAAAAGCTTTTTAAATAGCTCCAAAAAACAAATGTTAAGTTGAAGCTTCCTCCTTGGAAGCTTAAAAGTTATTGACACTGAATAATAAAAATTTACCTGAATTGTCCGCCCCATGGTTAGCCTTCCCCAAATATAATTAAAATATTTGATAAAAGTCTCATTCATTGCTGATCATTAAAACCAGCATCCATCCACAATTAATTAAAGCACTAGTATTAAACATATTGGAAGAAGCATAGCCTGGATAAAATCTCAACAGAGTAATTATAAATCTTCTCAGATCAGAAAGGTTATGACTCTTGGAACCCTATTTCTTATGGCTATCAGAACCTCTAATTTATACATGCTATGCTTTCATAACTCACAAGTATCTTGGACCCTATTATTGGAGATTAATTCAACTGAGTCCTCAACTATACTAGCCATTATCAATAAATTAAATTTTTAAATATCTATCCTAAACTCCTCCATATCCCAGACCCAAACTTGGTCTATCCAAACCACCTAAAACTTAATTTAACCTATCCTTCTATCATCTCTTTTGCTTCTTTAACTGATTTAAAGCCAAAATTGGATTTTTTTAAAAAATACAAAAAATGACCGCTCAATTGAGCCAAAACTTACCAATGTCGATGCAATTGATGCCTGCTGCCCTGGTTGTTATGGTGGTGCGCTACCATCTGGCATCTTTCAGCTGCCACCAAAGTGCGCCTGGGCTGGCTCTGCTAGCCCTTCCAACGCTACTGGGCGTTATTTTCCCCCTTGGGACTTGGCCCACTACCTTGCAAGCTCCCAGGCAGTGCTCCAGAGCCCTTTGGTGCTCCCATGGAGCAATTAATGTTTTGGCCTCTGGGCTAAATATGGGAATCTTTTCCCATATGCGAGCATGGCCATCATTGAGATGGCCATGGCAGTTTTCAAACCAGCTGGGTTTATTGACTTCAACCCCTTTAAGGGGTACTTTGACCTCAGCTTCCACTCAGAAGACAATGCAGCAGCATTTAAGCTGTAAATAGTGTTAAAAAATTCTGATTCCCACCATTCACACGTGGCTTCCAGATTAGTACACTTTGGTAGTCCAGTTCGCCAGTTTGCCCTCCCATCTCTCCCCTGAACGCCACCGCCACAAGCTCACAGAGGGTTTGGCTAGTTATGGCACAGACCCCATGTTGTAGTTCGTGGTTCCCAATGGGGTGGATCAGTTGGCAGGGCCTTGTGCCTTTGCAATGATCTGCCAATTTCATCACAATTCCCACCTCGCAATTTCCCCATACCATGATCAGATCCACCCCTGATAACCCATTCTGTGCATGCATTGAAAACAGCTGCGCTATTTGCCCCTTGTGTTTTAAACTCAATCATTCAAAGCGCAAGTGCCCATGGCTTCCACCTCTGCCACTTCCACCATTCCTCCTTCTGGCATTGGGTTGGTGGCCGCTTCGCCCTAATTCTTCAAATGAGGCTCAATCCTCCTGCCCCAGCTTTAGGGAAATTGGGTTGCAGCTCCCAAAGTGGTGACCAATCAAAATTTGAATTTAAAAAAAATTTAAAAATAATTTGACCAGATTACTGAATCCTGAGTTGATGGCTGAACTGGTCTCAGCTGAGCTGCCATGGTCTACTGTCCGCAACCAATCAGCTCTGGCCACCTCTACAATTCTGGTGGTTGGGCCAGAGTTGGATGAGCTAAATCTATTCAAGGCTTATCAAATGGATTGATGAGGATGAATGGCTATATCATTTGAAGCCGGATTTTGCTTTTAAGGAGTTCTTCAATGACCCTCCCAATTTGCGTCCCTGCTAATTTCACCATCAAAACAGTTTTCCAGTTTATAAAAATATTAATAAAATGGCAGTTGAGGCTGCAGCTGCCCCTGCTAACACCCTACTTCGCTAGCATCTTATGGGGCTATGGAGCCCCTTGTTGAGGTTATTCCTATCCCCAATATTCCCCACAATTTTGAAGAAGATGCAAAGTATGAAATTAAGGAGCTTGCTTTTGGTGTGAGCTGTGCTTAGATTGACACAGTAAAAACTTCTCTTCTCGACCCCAATTATCCTGAAACACACAGGTGCATCAAGTCATTCACTTGTGTGCCTTTTCTCATCACTTTCGCTGAGCATCAACTTTCTCAATATGTTGAGGCAATGGACACCGCCAGCCTCATAAATGAAGAAAACCCACAACTATACCTTCAAATGCCACATGTCGCTGATGCTCCTATCCCCATGTTGTCTTCCATGGTCCACCAGCTAAAGCAGGCGCTGGACAAAAGATTCCCCAAAGCTTCCTCACCTTCTCTGGAAATTTTGAATTACACTTCCAATGGGGCAGGTTTTCTCTTGAAGTTACACTGAGCGGATTCTCCAAAAAGTAATAAATTTAAATGAAAATACAGGTTATAATTTGACCTACTTTTTATTATCAAAAAAGGGGATATTTATAGGCTTCCTAACAGCTCATAGTCTATCAGAGCGAATTAATCTCTGCGCAATTGAATCTTTAATCAACTGATTGAAATGAGATTGATTGTTAACCTTGATAGATTGAGATATATTGCTCTCTTCCAATGATGCTGGGGAATCGATGGGGTGGATTTTTTGGAGATAAGAGAATTTGGCGAAATCCTGGCACTTCCCCCCTCAATATTTGATTGCAGTGGAGGGTGACTTCTTAAAAACCTAGGATGAATATGATTTACCATTATACTGGTATCAACATGAACAATTGAATACTCTAATCCTTTTCAAAATATAACTCAATAGGGACCAGTTTAATTAGTTCCTAGCTTTTCAGTTCACCCACCAGGCTGAGAATGGTAGTACATAACATAATCCACAATCTGGTATTCAGGTAAGGCAGGTTTGTGTTGATTACTACTTTGAGTCTCTTTTTGAGTGGTTGTTTCAATTGAATTCATTGCTTGAGCTTGAAGACAAATAATCTCATCAGCCAGATTCCTTATAATTAAATCAGAATTCTCTGGAATGCTTTCTCAAGGATTGTATGAACACTAGAAGGTACTGAAGGATCCCGCCCATATATGCACTTAAAAGGGGACATCTTGCTAATGCAATTATAGCTTATTTGATAAGCAAACAAGGCATTAGGCAAATAAAAATTCCACCAAGTTGGGTCAGTGGATGCTATCTTCCTTAGAATTGAGACTAGGGTTCCAATAACGCGTTCAATGGCCCCATTTATATATGGATTATATGGGATAAAAAATCTCTGAGCAGTGTTATATAATTTGGCTAATTCCTGTATAAGTTTTGAGGTGAAGTTAGTCCCATTATCTGAAATAAGGACCTTGGGACACCCATGTTGAGAAATGATATGTTGGTATAGGAATAGCGCGGTAGTTTTAGCTGAGGGGGTAGCTATGGAAATGGCATCACCCATTTAGTTAAATGGTCGACAGCCATAATGATATACTGATGTCCATGCAATCCTTGAGGGAAAGGACCTACAATGTCAATGCTAACCACCTCAAATGCCTTAGTTGGAGGCATAACTTGATGTTGAAAAGTAGGGTTTGTAGTTCCATGGCGTTTAAAAATAAGACATGAGTCAAGGGTCACTCAGATGAATTCAGTCAGTTGTTACAATAGTATTGAGTCTTCAACCATTCTTGAGTCTTTTTTAAGCCACTATGACCGACTTGTTCATGACCTTCCATTACAGCGTGAAATTTGGAGTTGGGATGCAGAAAGGGCAACCACTTGTATTTGACTTTCTTATACAAAGCTCCATCCCAAATCATAGTATCTTTGGTAATTGATTTTAAAAAGGCTTGATCCTCTTCAGCTTCTCAATCCCACAACTCAGATCATCCAATAAGATTATATATTTTATTTATTTGAGGCAAGCTGACCAGAGGATGGACATTACCAAAAATAGAGAAAGAAAGTATTGACATGAAACCTGAGCAGGGTCAACTCTGTTGTAGAAAGTTTTTTTCACCTCCAGATCGGGACTCAGATTTTTCTGGTTACATCATGGGTAAGGTTTCCGTGTTATTAAACCTACTAACCGCCAATAGCTTCCTTTGTCTGGCACCCCAATCAATGTGCAAAGGGTGGGAATTGAACCCACAACCTTCAGGTTGGTAGCCATATGCCCTACTGACTCGCCTTCCACCCCCCAATAAGATTATATAAGTGTTCTTCCCTTTCTAGTCCAAGGTCAGAATAGGCAATTGGGACAGCTATCAGCATTTTGATGTTGACCACCTGAGCGATGAACAATGGAGAAATCATAATTTTGCAACCTTAAAGCCCAAAGGGCCAACCTACCATCAGGATCCTTTGTGTTCTGCAACCATCTTAAGGAAGAATGATCAGTAATAACAGTAAAATGGTTACCATATAAGAAGGGATGGAAATGCTTGATTACTAGAATTGCAGCCAAACACTCCCGCTCAGTGACACTGTAATTCCATTTAGCCTTTGACAAAGTTTTGCTATAGAAAGTGATGGGATGATCATTCTTCTCTTCATCACACTGGGATAAGATAGCCCCAATAGCGACATTGCTTGCATCAGTATGTAAAAAGAAAGGCATGTCAAATTGGGGATGAATTAGAACAGGTGCCTTGATCAGGGCAGTATGTAGAGAATTGAACGATTGTTCTTGAGCTGATCCCCACTCAAAGGGCACTCCTTTCTGCAACAGGTGGAATAGGGGTTCAGCCATATCAGCAAAATTGGGTATAAATTGCTGGTAATACCCAACCATGCCAAAAAAGACTTGAATATCCCGCAGAGAGGTTGGAGGATGCATTTGTTGGATGACTTAAATTTTGTCTGAAAGAGGTCAAATCCCTTTAGCTGAGACCTGATGTCCTAAAAAGTCCATTTCATTTTGAAAGAAAGAACATTTGGAAGGTTTGAGTTTTAAGGAAGAGCTTCAAATTCTTCTGAAAACTTCTTTTTAGATGGTCCAAATGCTCGGAAAAAGATTTGGAAAACATGGCAATATCATCAAGATATATCAGAATACAAGTAAACTTTAGATCCCGTAGCATACTGTCCATGGCCCTTTGGAAAGTTGCTGGGGCATTGCTTAGTCCTTGAGGCATATGAGTTGGTTCAAACAACCCTTCACTCAATATCAGGGCACACTTGGCACGATCTTCTAGCAATAACTCGATTTGCCAATATCCACAAGCTAAGTCCATGGCCAAAAGATAGGTGGATCCAGCTAACAACCTAAGAGAATTATTGATCCTAGGTAAGGGATAACAATTTCGTCAAGTAATAGCGTTCAGTCTGCAAAAATCCATAACAACTCGGTGAGAACCATCCTTCTTTTTAACCAATAACAATGTAGATGCCCAAGGACTATTGGAGGGTTCTTAAAAATCCAGCCTCCAACAATTGATGCAGCTCTTTAGTAACCTGGGCTTCTTCTACTTTAGACTTATGATAGGGCTTTGCACGAATAGGAAGGTGATCACCAGTTTCAACAGTGTGCACTACTCCTTTCAACTTCCCAAAATCGTAAGTATGATTAGCAAAATGTCGGAATATTCATCTAACGATTGAAGCACTTGTCTCTCCTGTTCACTAGAGAGGTGTTTCCAGATAGCAGGACCCACAGTAAGGATTTCCTGATCACTTTCCAACCCAAAATCTTGTAGACTTCCGAAGGGTTTAACATCATAAATATGAGATAAGGGCAATAACTTAACATAAGCAATTGGATGCTCTCAATCTACCAATTTTGGCTCATTGGTAAGGTTCACCAGTAGAACAGATAATAATCCTATATAAGCAAAATCCAATACTCCAGGACAAGGCAAGAGTTCTTTTACAGAAGGGTTGAAAATGCCTTAAATTTGTAACAAATGTCCTTTGAGAATTAATAATTGCAAAGAAGTGTTAACAATTACCTGTGATTTTGGTGGAATAACTAAAGTTTTGGGGGAGAAATAGGCATCCCCTCCTCAATATCAGCTGATGTAGGGGGTAATTTTACATGAGAATCTCCAACGTGATATTGAAGAGAATAAGACCTTTTGTTTCCTTCTAGAAGACATAACTGACGTCAGGTAGAAGCATGATTGGATAAAAGTAAGGGAACTGTATGCCCTAAGAGAGACAATGAAGAGCTGGTGTAATTGATAATTCCATCGAATTCTTATAAAAATTGAGTTCCCAAAAGTAGGTCATAACTCAAGTTATCGAGTACAATGGCAGGGATTGTAAAAGTTAATTTCCCAATTTTCAGGGGAAGGGATAAAAAAGTTCCAATTGACTGAGTACTCTAGGTCCAGACGTGCCTTATTCTTCAAAGTGGGAAATGTTGGGAGTTAATATGATTTGCTTAATGAATTTTGATCAAACAACATTCACTGGAGATCCTGTATCTATGATAGCTTTGGCATTGCTTTGATTCACTCAGAAGTCATTATATGGGTAATGGTGCTTCCAAACTGAGAGGATAAAGCCAACAAGGAGGGTAAGAAATAAGAAGAATGTTCATCTTTATTATACTCAATCAGGCTTTGATGCTCTTGTTGCGCACTCATCTCATTATTGAGGTGGAGAATCTTATTGGGCTTATCTCTTTTCTTCTTCTCATCTGCTTCCTTCTTGAAACAACCATCCTCAGTATGAAAATATCGATGACAGTAGTTACACTGGATCGCCCTGGTATTCTCAGGCATAGCATAGACTTTGGGACGACTAGGTCTAGGAGACTCATAAACTCGGGTTTTTTTTGGAGAATTGAGGAGGCAATTCCAACAAGGCCTCCTTAATGTCCAAAATACTTCGGAAATTCTGTTTTACACTGATTTGATATACTTGCATTTGCGTTCTGAAAGAAAAAGCTGACATAACTGCCATAATTGCATCATCTAAATATAACCAACCACAAGCTACTAGAGTCTGAGCTTCCTGATAGAACCAATGAGCAAATTCTTTGATAGATTCGTTTTGGCTAGGCTGTATACCCATAAAAGCCTGTTTTTGAGAGGACAAAGTTTGCTCACTCCCGAATTCTTTGATATGCGCTTCCTTCACCTGAGACCAGGTAGAGCAAGTCATCAAGTGGGGTACCATGATATCCTGAGTCAAACAAGTAAGGTAATTGGAAAATAATTCATCTTCTGGTGATCCATAGCCTCACTTAGCGCTTTTTCATAAAGATAGAGGAAGGAAATAATGCTGCCTTCCCCCAGGGAGTACTTGTCCTTGAATACCGGTTTGAAACTCATGGGGGCATTAGAGGTCAAAACATGTTCTCCAGGTTGTTTGGATTGAGTGGAAACATATGAATTGGAGTCTGACGCTTGAGAAAATTGAGGATAAGGATCAGCGGTTTCAGTGCAAATTTCACTAATCTGACAGTTCAGCTCACCAAGCCCCACTTTCTCATCTAATTGGTGAGATAGCTTAAAAATCTGTTCCCGTTGGGCATTATACTTGAGCTCCAGCTTCTCAATCTTCGCTTGGAGCATTTCTCCTTTAGATTCACAAGCATGGAGTAGGATATGGGTGTCCTTTGCCAATTTACCCAAATTGACCAACTCATTAGATAAAGACTGAAGAGACAAGAGGGGATCAATTGGCACCCCATTAGGTGTCAATTTACATTCCTTGGCCAATTTATAGAATTGTTCATGCAAGTGATCCATCATACTCAAGAGAGAGTCAATTTGTTGAAGGGATCCAGAATGGCCATCAGCACCCAGAGGCCCCCGAGGTCCTTCAACGCCTGGTGGACCACAAGGCCCTACATTCCTGGGGGGTCCCCAAGGTCCATCAGTACCGGGTGGTCCACATAGTCCTACACCCCCAGGTGGCCCACAAGGTCCTTCAACCCCCAGGGGACCTTCGATCCTGTGGTTTTTTCTACCTCATTGACCTGGAATTAAATTCTTAAATACAGCTGCTCAAATTGAACAAGGCGGGTTCTGACTTCCACCTCCATTGATTGATTACGCTCAGAGAGTTGGTAAAGACCCTCTTTCCATTCTCTCTGAATCTCCTGAACTCGCTTTATGAACTGATCTTCAACAAAACCAGACACCCCAATATTGAGATGAATAAGCTGTTGATGAATTTCATTGAGAAGGGTCTGATTACTAATAATGGCCTCACAATTATCTCAGCTAAATTTGAAGGCAGACTTGAAAAATTCAGAAACATGATTAATCAAGGATTGAAGTCCTTCTAGTAAATTGAGCATCCCTTGATGGTGCATTCCCACTACAGGTAATAAATGGTATAAGGTTAAGTGAATGAGCTGGTGCAAGTATTGCTTGGGGCCAATTCCAGGCATTTGGGAGGATTGCAACACTTCCTGCAAGATAGAGGGTATGGCATTAGATTGATATCAGATAGAACAAATTCCAGGGATTAAGGCACCTTCAAGCAGTTGATTAATAATATTGCTTAAAACCTCAGGTGGTATTTAAAGTTTGGGGTAAAGCTTAAGTTGGGACCATAAAATTCCAAGTTGGCACAAAATTCCAACGTGGGGGGGTAATCTTGGGATCTGGTTTTTCAGATTAACGAACCCAATGTAATATACGGCCTTGCTCATGGTCTTGAGCTTCTTCAGGCAAAAATTGAGAATCCATGGTAGTGATTGACGTTCTCACTGGTGTGTAACTCAGAGTGCCCCTGTAGTGAGCACCACTCTGGAAGTTTTTAATTATACTTACAATGGGGCAGGTTTTCTCTTGAAGTTACACTGAGTGGATTCTCCAAAAAAGTAATAAATTTAAATGAAAATACAGGTTATAATTTGACCTACTTTTTATTATCAAAAAGAGAGGATATTTATAGGCTTCCTGACATCATACTTTATTAAAGCGAATTAATCTCTGCACAATCAAATCTTTAATTAACTGATCAGGATGAGATTGAGCATTAACCTTGATAGATTGAGATATATTGCTCTCTCCTTCTGATGATGCTGGGGAATCAATGGGGTGATATTTTGGACATAAGAGAATTTGGCGAAATCCTGACACCTTCTGATATGGCTTCCTAGGCTGTCAGCTGAGGTGCCATATTAGGATTTTATTATTCTAATAATCCCTTTGTTTAGCCCATTTTCAAATAAATATGCGTGGTGGCTTCCCTTTTTGGGTTGGGCACCACTAGTGCTAAGAAAACTATCCTTCTATCAATTCTAAAAAGTTTGACCTATTGTTTAGAGAGATTTTAGGATAATTAAGGTAGCTAGGATAATTTTATATATTTACTAAGCCAACTAAAGTAAAATTGGATGGCTTCCACCTCCTAGTGCCTATAACTAGTAAAGATTCTCAATATAGTGTATGTAGCTTAGTTTTTCTTCAATTTTTGGATTACTTGATCCAAACTTTAAATTACCTCAGATTAATATATAAAATTTATTTTCTTAGATTCGTACCCCCATACTCTAGTATGTTATAACTAAACTCCATTACCTTCATATAATTAACTCTACTATCTATACCATTAAACCTGATTGATATAATTTACTTTGATAACATTAAACTAGGTTAGAATAATTTACAATTTTCAATAAATAAAAGCTGTCATGCTGAATCTTGGTTACTATTGACTTATATCTATAGACTTTGTTAGCTCACCCAACTATTGGCTATATGTAGATCTTTAATATTTAACCCAAGTGCCTAAGTTTACTCTACATGAGTTAATATATGCTAGGACCACTCTAATCTATGTCAATATCATATTTAATAATTATATTATGTGCCAAGGTCACCCTTGGCTTGGGTTGGGTCCAAAATTGACCTCTAAGTTGAGTTACCCTGCAAAAAGTTTGTTTTAGAGGTTAAAATGTGGGCGACACTAAACGCTGCCAGATCTTAACAGAATCCAATACATTTGGTGATCCAACATACAAAAAATTTTCCGCTCCATGAGCAAAGTGATCTGATGGGGAAGAATTAAGTTGGCGTTTCATTAGCAGTCCATCAATCTTATGTTGTTATTGATTTAAATTATATGTATGCCAATTGGCTAAACGTTTCAAGCTGAAGATACCAACTGTATACTTCCTATGCACTAGCCCAAAATTTAACATATGTACTGCCGCAGCGTGCAGATCCCATATACCACAATTTTATTCTCTTAATGAGTTCCTTTTATACTCATCAATTTTACTGAACACTCTATCAAGAATGAGCTTTTACCATCTAGTAATAAAAAAAGGATGAGCTTTTATTTCAAATAAAGTAACCCCATCTACTCTACTGCTTTTTACTTGCAGTATGCTTGTTGGGACGGAAGAAGGAGTCATGTATTCTGAATAGAGATAAGGGGGTCTTAAATAGCCCAATGTAAGGTTATTGATTAAATATAAGATGGAGGGATAATAGTCCTTAACCTTGGATTAACCTTGAACTTGTTATATACTAGAATTATGACATGAAGATTTTTGAACTGCATTAATCCGCTTTAGCATCAAATGGGTAATCTATATGGCAATAAGTCATCTGCTGGGTTAGGTATCTGGATACTCCAAAACTAGATATTCACCCAATTCATTCTCCCTTGTTTGATATAAAATCCTGTTTCTCCAAAGCAGAACCATTTTATCAAAAAATCTCATCACCTTTATATTGTACTCAAATGGTGGCTTCATCCTTTGTCACAATTTAATTTAAGATAAAAACTAATCTCTAGATCTTGATGTAGTGGGATAAGACAGTACATATCTGCCATGTACCTGATTGACTACAATACCCTTGTCAAACTTGATAATTAAGTGTTCATTTTCCCAACTATAAATAACCATATAATGCCCCAACCCATTTGAAGCTATTTTTGGTAATATTCCACCTGGACAATGGTGGTAAAAAGGACTAGGTCACCAGGTAAAAGGTATTTAGGGGATTTGTTAGGCTCTATGGAGCCATGTTTGCTTTATTGAGCGCTAAACAGTTCCTGAGGGACCACTTAAGGAAACCAAGCAGACAGGAGGCTTATGGTACTATGCCCTCTAAAAGATGATGGATCAGTAGGTTTGTGGGTGCATAGTGGCCACAATGTGCGCCACAGTGCTCAAGATGCTTTGATAAGATTTAAAGATCAATGTAATTGAACAAGCAAAAAGTTTGAAAATTAGTTGAAAAGGAGAACTAAATTATCCATTACACTCTTAAATGAAGGCACTGGCCTTTTAAGGGGTAATGAGAATTGGTGGGTGGCTGCACTGTTCTTGCTTTACCTTAACATTTGGTACTGTTGTGATTCTGATATGACTGGACAATAAGCCCTAAGTCAGTATGGCGGAATGGGTAGAATTCGCTAAGCCTAATATGAGAACAATTATTTGAGCGCCTTATGATGGGGTGATATTGGGTTGGAAAAGTGTATTCTATTGCTCCAAATTGGGCAATAGGGTGATGTTGACAAATGACAAATAATGAGATGTTGATGTACAAAAAATAGTGAGTGGATCGCCTCCAATTAATGCAATTGTGAATTTGATACATAGTAACCTCTGCCAGAACCAATGAGATGCAGCATAACGAATTAATAAGCAAAAGGGTCAGTATTGACTGAGGTTGTTGAAATATCAGTAGGATGAGAAGATTGAATGGGGGAGTTTTTTAGTAAGAAAAAGAGAACGGAGCAGGGAGCATCCGCTGAAAATGTTAAAGTTAAATAAAATAATTGTCATTGGATAACTAGCTCCCATTTACTATATTATATCTATTTTACATGTGTGTTGAGGACTAACAATATTCATATCGTCCATTCTATTACTCAGCGGGATTGACCCTGTGCAAAACCCCTCTAGCGTATCTCAACAACTCCGCCAATTTTTTAATAATGGTGCTCACTACAGGGGGCCCGTTGATCAATTATAAAGAATATAAATCTTCAGTCATCAACCATGGCGCAACAGGATTGCTCTAGTAGAGGATCTTCATGACATGTTGCACCTGTTAAATATGCAGAGCTCAAACTATCCTTGGACTCTATGCTTAAACGGCAGGATGAGCTTCTTCAAGAATTTTTTAGTGATAAGCTGCCTCCATTCAATCGAAATGGGAATATTCAAGGGTTCTTTAAGTGATTTGAGTTTGCAACAGATGAAGCTTCAGATTGGTGGAGAGCGAAATTGTTAATATCCACCTTGGATGCCAGAAGCACTGACTAAGTTACTTGCTACCTTCCAAACAGTTCCATTACATACCAGGAAGTGAAGGATACAGTGCTGCATTTGTTTGGAGGTACTGCAAAGATGTTGCAGTGGAATGCAGACTTCTTGACCATTGGGTTTCAGCATAATGAGACCCTCACCACATTTGCTGATTAATTTATGGTGAAAGCTCATGTGTTAATTAGCAGGGACTTTATCTGAATCTGATGTGTGCATTACAATGCCCTCGCAGTAAAGCCATACTATGAGCTACACAATGGCATGGCTCCATATTTAGAGGATGACATACCCTTGCTTAAAATCTTTTGCATTTTATGCTGTCTATCCGCTACCTTTCCTCCGCCTAATACAGAGTAGAAACCTACTGCATCCATCGCCGGACCTTCTTATTTGGGGGAATTATCCCGCCCTGTTCAGCATCCATCTAGTAATCCCTGGCCTTATTATCACTACGTGCCTTGCCCTCCACAAATTGCCATCAGCAATTCACCTAAAGGGTTGGGCCTGTTTACACCAATCAACCCAGCCCAACTTTTGGTGTGGGCCATCTTACAACAATCAAGGACGCAAGCGTTATTGGGTTAATTGTTATGAATGCAGTCAGTCGGGACACCTGGCATGAGGTCGCCCCAGCTTTCAGGTCCATCACATACAGCAGGATCAGTACTATCCGGGAAAAAGTAAGAGCGTAGTAGAGATGGGACTCTCTCCTCCGCTAGTACAACCTCAAAAGTCCCACCTGAACCTATCTATGTACCTGCAGTGGAAGTCTCTCAGTAGGACGATGCATTCCTATATCAGCGTCCTTTTGGGGAGAGGGGTGAATGTATCAACATGATTGCAAACAAATGGCATGGTGGAAGATGGATCCCAGGAGAAACTGAAGCCTTATGCCTTCAAATGTTTGACCAAATTTCCACAGAGGAGCCAAATCCATCCTCTGATGCGCCTCTCTTAAAAGGGGTGAACGCTGCCTTTCTGTGGACACTATTATTAAAGAGTACCCTAAATTTGGAGAGGGTATTACGGGTTTTTTGGGGATAAGAGATCCATTAAATGTCCACATTTTAAACAATCAGAATTCATAATACACCGAGTGTACGTACTTTGACATTGTTGTAGTCAAAACATGATTCCATGCGATAATAGATAAGATACCCCACTCAACATAGTTTCCATGAAGCTGGTGGTAAAGTTGGTCAAAGCCGGACGTAGAACACCAGATGGTGTATGGGACTGCTGGAATGGATAGCACAGTCTCTGAGGGAGCGTACAGCACACTTCCGTTGCAGTTTAAGTCAAAATTGTAGTAGCCCCAGCGATAATGTTACCAGATAGTAATTATGATTTGTTAATTGAACCACCTTTCTGCAACACTTTGGTGCTGTCGTTGACATGACAGAGGAGACGTTCAAACTTTTGGTACAACGGATCCCAATTTATTTTACCTCCAGCGGAGTGCCAAAGGATCTGGTACACATGGGATATATTAACTTTGCATACAGTGATGGGGTAATCCCAGTTCGTTACGATGATTGGCTGAAGAGTAAGACCTGAGCCCTTCCTCAGCAGATATACAAATATCAAGGGCTACCTTTTCGCACTGCTGGCCCTATATCTATTCCTTCCAGACACCAAGTCATAGTGAACACTAATTGGAGGTATAAGTGCCAGCCAGACTCTACGGGGAAGTCATTGGTCCTTACCAGCAATTGCAGCTTGAGCCTCATGTGGCTCCAGGTATTAAAAATCCTGGGACAAGGGGAGATCAAGGTTTTGTTAGCAAATTTGCAGCTCAACCAATGCAAATCTGCCAACATCAAATCATGGCGTATTTACACTTGATCCCTGTCAAAGAGGTCCTCCAGGTTCATGAGTTTGGGTCGCTGGATGAATTTGGGTTAACAATTGATTTGCATCCCACCATAATGATGGTGGTACCATGTAAAAAGCTAGTTGGGTTATCAGAAGGACAGCAGGATTAAGCAATATCATTGTTTGAAAAATATAAGGAGATTTTTACTGCTGATGATCATGACTTAGGATGCTCTCTGGGGGTGTTTATTAAGTAGACACTGGGGATCATCCTACCATCAGGTCTTGGATGATCTTCCAGTCTAGGGCAGCTGAGGAAGTAGTAACTGAGGAGATCAAAAGCTGTTCAAACAAGGGCTTCTTGAATCATCAAAAAGTCCATGGGCTTTGCCCATTATTATTGTAAAAAAGAAGGATAGCACCAACTGGGTAGTGATTGACTACTGGAAGCTTAATAGCATCACCAAGAAGGATTCATACCCCTTGCCATGGATTGATGATGCACTTGATTGGTTAGGGGGAGCCCATTACTTCTCAGTGATGGACTTAATATTGGGCTACTGGAAAATCGAGTTGCCTGTGGTGGAACAGGAAAAATGCGCCATTAGAGCATCCAGGGGGCTTTTCCAACTGACTCATATTCCACAAGGGCTGTGTAATGCCCCAACTACATTTCAATGGGCCATGGTTATCATTCTCGGTGACCTGAAGCTGTCATGCATCCTCATGTACCTTGACATCAATGTATCATCTCACACATTTTCTGAGAACCTTGCCCATTTGGAGGAGGTATTCCGCCAGTTGGCTGAGGCCAAGATCAAGATCAAGCCCCAGAGATGCCACTTCTTCAAGGACCAGCTGGAGTACCTTGGGTTTGTAGTAGACGCTACATGGCTGAAACCTCAACCAACCAAGGAGGAGGCTATTAAAAAGATGAATAACTCCCCCACCAGTAAGAATGATATTCAGGTAACTTTGGGAATGGTCGGTTACTACCAGCAGTTCATCCCTAACTTCGGCTGTATTGAAGGACTGCTGTTTGAGTTAATAAAAAAAGAATGTTACATTTGAATGGATGGAATGGTGACAATACTCCTTTGATACACTTTAGACGGTGTTGATCAGTGTGCCAGTGTTACATTATACTAATTTTGATACAGAATTCATTGTTCATATGGATGAATCCCTTTCCGCTGAGGAGGCGGTCTTATCCCAAAAGGACGATGAAGGGGAGGAGCACCCAATTAAATACTGCAGTCAGAGCCTGAATTACCATGAATGTAACTATACTGTAACTGAGTGGAAGTGCTTAGCGGTGATCTATGCATATAAGAAATTTAGAGTTTATTTGCATGGAGTGAAGTTTAAAGTCATAATGGATCATGCTTTGTTATGCTGGTTGCAGAACCTCAAAGAGCCTGAAGGGCGTCTAACCCGGCGGGCCCTCAAACTCAAGGCTTTTGACTTTGAGATCCTTCACCAACCAGGAGCAAAACACTAGAACACTTATTGCTTGTTAAGACTACCAACAATTGAAGTTATGGCAAATCTGAGCGACATAATGTATGGCAAGATGATCAGCAGAAAGTAAATGATAAGCCACGACAGGTCATAAAGGCGTTGAATGAAGTGTGAGCCAATAACTTCCAGCAGAATGGTGAGTTGTACAAGCAGATTGGCAATTTGACATTGAACTTCCCATGACCCTCAGCATGGCCTAACATTATCATGAGCGTACATAGGGCAGTTGGACATGGTGGCATACGCAAGACGTTAGAATTGTTGCACTCTCGCTATTATTGGGAAAGTATGAACTTCGACATGCTGGAAGTGATATCCTGCTGCCATCAGTGCCAAGTGGAAAAGCCGTTCCACCAGAAAACTTTATACCAGTTACTGAAACCATATTTTGCTTGGCATACAGTTTCCCTTGATGTCGTTGGCCCCCAGCCAACAGGAGCTAACCAATCCAAGTATATTCTGGTGGCAATTGACCACTTGACCAAGTGGGTTGAAGCCGGGGTAAAATGGGATTTGGGGCGATCACAGTGGCCAAGTTCATGATGAAATGTATAATTCAGCAAAATGGCTGTCCTCAGTTTATCCTTACTGACAACGGAACCAACTTCACCTCTCACATTTTACCCAAGCTCAACAAATTGATGACAATTTATGGAGTGCTAATGACCCCATATCACTCCAATTCTAATGGTATGATTGAGAGAGTTAATGGAACTTTGGTAAAATACTCTGAAAGTTGATAATGGATTGACCTTCTGATTGGATCTTTCTACTTTCCACCGCCGTTTTTGCCTATAACATCAGCTACCATTCTTCCACGGGGAAGAGCCCCTTTAAGTTACTCTATGGATGACACCCTGACCTCCTGGCTCTGCTTTATGCGTGAGGAAGACACCAGCGGAATGAATCCCCACCTTTATTTGACTAACTTAGCGGACACATTGACCAAGCTGCAAACCAAAGCATGCTCCTTCAGTTTAGCCAAGAAGATCAAGAGTCAGTCTGTTGACTAGGTACAGTGTAGCGGGTTGGCTTAGTTCAAAGATGGTGATATGGTGCTATTCTGTGATCAGCATAGGTTTGATCAGAAACACAAGTTAGCCAGTATTTGGATTGGTCCGTTCAAAGTTATTGAAAAAAATGGTTTTGAAGCCTACACATCCTGGATCCCACAAGCGGTCAGATAATCAACTGAGTGCAAACAAAGTTCTTTTGGGAATATAAATAGTAAAAGACTTATCGTCCAGTCAAGGAGGGCAATGTTATGATTCTGATATGACTGGACAATAAGCCCTAAGTCAGTATGGCGGAATGGGTAGAATTCGCTAAGCCTAATATGAGAACAATTATTTGAGCGCCTTATGATGGGGTGATATTGGGTTGGAAAAGTGTATTCTATTGCTCCAAATTGGGCAATAGGGTGATGTTGACAAATGACAAATAATGAGATGTTGATGTACAAAAAATAGTGATTGGATCGCCTCCAATTAATGCAATTGTGAATTTGATACATAGTAACCTCTGCCAGAACCAATGAGATGCAGCATAAAGAATTACTAAGCAAAAGGGTCAGTATTGACTGAGGTTGTTGAGATATCAGTAGGATGAGAAGATTAAATGGGGGAGTTTTTAGCAAGAAAAAGAGAACGGAGCAGGGAGCATCCACTGAAAATGTTAAAGTTATATAAAACAAGTGTCATTAGATAACTAGCTCCCATTTATTATATTATTTAATTTGAGTGTGTGCTGAGGACTAGCAATCTCCATATCTTCCATTCTATTGCTCAAAGTCTGACCCTGCGCAAAACCCTCCAGCGTATCTCAACGATTCTGCCAATTTTATAACAGGTACCTTCTTCAGTTGTGATATATTCTGAAGTTCATGCATAAATAAGAAGCGGAATTTTGAAATCTTTGTAAGCATTTGGGTTGGGAGTGTTATATAGCACGCCATAATTGGACGCTCCCCAATTAAGCCTAGGGTAGCTTTACAAAAGCTAGCAAAGTTGAGATGCACTCTACCGGTGGTAGCATAGTGTTGGATAGGTAAAGTAAAGTCAAAATGGAGATGTTTGGCTTAGATTGAAAGGGAGAGCCAAAATTGGTGAATTGAGGATTAAAATCCACAGTAAAATCATATGTTATACTAAAAAAATAAAAATAAAAAGGGAAGTGATAATACATAAATTATGGGCTCTGAATTGGCTAAATTTAGATATTAGGCGGCGGTATGGGAGGTCTTTTCAGAGTAAAATCTGCCATTTTGAGATTCAGTTGAGGGATTTCTCTGCATCTGAGCCTTATACACTCAATATACAGCCAGCTAGGAAGGGTGGGTTAGGGTCAGGTTTTTATATAAAGAAGGTAGCATGCACTACCTGGCACAATGCTTACTAAGAAAACCTAACATGAATATTTAATACATTGAAACAACTTGCTTCTCAAGTGGTGTTATAGTGTAAATCATCATAAGACAAGCTTGAAGTGATATGATTTTGTTATCAGTAGCTTTTATATTGACTTTGGAGGAGTCTGTTATGGCCTTGTCTAAAATATTTTGTACTTTGGATGGTGATTGAGGATTTCTTACATAGTAAGCTTGGAATGGGGACAAATTTTAGATGTAATGGTGGCTGATTCAGTAAGCCATAATAAAAACAGGTAGATATCATGGCCGAATTTAAAATTTGGCAGGGGCTATAATTTAAAGTGTAGAAATTCAGGTAGAATTGACTTTCTCTACAATTCCAGTAGTTAAAGGATGATATGGGGTGATAAAAACCTGTGAGGTTTCTATAAAGCCACTTAACTCTTGCACCATCATAGGCTAAAATCTTATCCCTACTTGGAGAGAATTTAATTAAGCCCATGTTGAGTGATTTGTGTCATGATTCCAATATGACTGGACAATAATTGTGGGACAGCTCGGGCAGATTGTAAAGAATACGCTGAACATGATATCAGTTACAATTATTCAAGTGCCTCAATATAAGGTGATATTAGGATATAACAGGTTATTATTGGATCGCTTCTAAATAAGGTAATAATGCAATAAGACAATGTTGACATTTGACGAATATGAAGTAAATCGCCTACAATTAGGGCGATATAGAGCTAGAGAATAACAAGCCAAAATCGAGGAGAATTACTGGAATAGAATAGCCCAAGCTATGAGAGTGGTATTGTCCAAAGCCGCTGTATATAAGTGAGATGGGCGATTGAGAGTTGTAAGTTGTTAATAGTAGAAAGAGAGCGGGACAGCAAAAGGTCGCTGTATTTATTAAAATAAATAAAAGAGTCAATTGGGGCAACTGCTCCTATTTATATATATATTCAAGTATGTCTGAAGGACTGACGATCCCCACATCATCTGTCTGTTGCTCAGTGGGTTCGACCTGTACAAACAAAATGGCGGATCCTAATGATACCATCTGATTTTATAACAGTAGTGCTCACTACAGGGGGCTCATTGATCAACTACCAAGTACCACAAATCTCCAGTCGCCAGCCATTTCTTACACAGCCTGTGTTGCTGGAAAATCTTCACAAAACACTGCACCAGCTGGGTATGAGGAACTCAAACTTACCTTAGATGCAGTGCTCAAGAAACAGGATGAACTCCTCCAAGAACGAAATGCTGTCATGCACCAGCTTGATAGCACGTTTAGCCAAATGCAAATTCTGTGACAACAAAACAAGGAACTCGCCAACTGATTGGATGATACTACTGAACGGCTGCAGTGCGCAGAGCAAAAATTGACCAGTGCCTCTCAGTCTTCTCACTGGGACAAGGATGACCATCAAGAGGGGGCATCATATGAGAAGAATAATATGACGCTGGTTGGAGCTACTACACCCAGGATGGTAGTACTGGATACGACTATGAGTCTGAGCACCAATTCCTTCGAGTAATGGCGGTGTTGCCCATGGAAGAAGGTCATGCTACCCCTGAAGCGACAAACATCCAAACTTCCGCTGGTCCAGCTTCTCAACGGGAAACTGCTTTTGGATCTCAACCCATTACTCAGTATGGGCCAAAAAACCATGAATGGGGTTGAGGAGGTTAAGTCAAGGAACTACCTCCATTTGATCGAAATGGGTACATTTATGGTTTCTTAATGGTTTTAATTTTCAGTGGAAGGTGCATCTGATAGACAGAAGGCTAAATTGTTGATATACGCCTTGGATGTAAGGAGTGCCAATAAAGTCACCTGTTACATCCCAAGTAGCTCTGTCACCTATAAGGATGTGAAGGATACTGTACTTCGCCTGTTTGGGGGTACCTCAAAGATGTCTCAGCAAAAAGTGGAATTCTTAATGATCAGATTCCGCCAAAATTAGACTCACCTGGAGTTTGCTGATCGATTACAACAGAAGCCCTTGTACTGATTGAGGCAGGGTATTTAGTGGAAGCTGACGTGTGCATCGCCATGACCTCCTGATGAAGCCATACTGAGAGCTTCACAATATCATTTTGCCACTTCTGGATGATGACGTACCTTTGCTCAAGATTGTACAGTTTTTGCGTCGCATATCCCCTAACTTTCTGCCGCTGAATATGGAACAGAAGACTACCACCTCTACTGCAATATCTTATTCAGGAGAATACTCTCATCTGACTCCAGCTCCATTTAGCAATCCTCAGCCTTTATATAACTCTGCGCCTCATCCTCAGCCAATTTATATTTAACAGTTTGATCAGCGTCAATGGGCTGGTCACAAAAAATGTCAGCAACCCAGCTACCAACCAGGACCTAGCTATGCTGAACGTCAACAATCATCTTACCAATCTGGGCCTGGTTACGCCAAATGACCCCAAACTTTCCGATCTGGACCCTCTTATGACAATCAAGGACGTGGCTTTTATGAGGTTAACTGCTATTAATGCGGCTGCCCTAATCATTTGACAAAATTTTGCCATAACCACCGTGTGAACTATGTACACCAAGATCAATACTATCATGCAAAAGATGGAGTGGAGTAGAGACGGGACCTTTTACCTCCATGATACCAACACAAAATGTCCCTGAATCAATAGTAGTATATCCTGCGGAAGTCCTCAGTATGATGACGAGATTTTATACCTGCAGCCAGTTGGAGGAGTATATGTAGTGACACAAGCTCAAGCCAAGGCAGCGGCGGACGAAGAATCCCCAGAACAGCCAAAGCCATATGCCTGTCAAATGCTTGATAAAGCTTCCTCGGACAAGCTTGATTCTGCCACAGATGCACCAACTCTGAAAGGAGTAAATGTCGCCCTTCCAGTAGACACCATTGTTAAAGAATATCCCCAAGTTGGTGAGGGGATAATGAGTTTTCTTGAAAAGAGTGAGCCCGTAAATGTCTACATATTAAACAGTCAATATTCTTCTTATTCTGAGTGTACATACTGTGATATTTTTGTAGCAAAAATGAAGTTTGCGCTATAATAGATACAGGTGCTCCAAACATAGTTTACACTAAGTTGATGGCGAAGTTGACGTTAAAAACCTGATGTGGACCATTGAATGGTGTATGGAACTGCGGGAGCAGAAAGCACCATCTCTGGGGGGCTTACAGTGCGCTACATCTGCGCTCTAAGTCCATTGTCATTGTAGCTCCGCGATTGTGCTACCAAACAAAAACTACAACCTGCTAATCAGAACCGCTTTCCTGCGCCATTTTGGGCTGTCATTAATATGCTAGAGGAGACTCTTGCCATTCTGGGACAACGGATCCCAATTTACTTAACCTCTAGTGGAGTACCAAAGGATCCGATGCATATGAGTCATATCAACCTTTCCAATAGTGATGGGGTGATGACAGTTCGTTATTACTGAATAAAGCGCAAGACTTGGCCCCTTCCCCAGCAGATATATGAATATCAAGGGGTACCTCTTCGAGCTGCAGGGCCCATATCTATTCCTTCTGGACATCAAGTCTTAGTGAACACCAAGTTAGAGTTAAAAGTGCCTATTGGGCTATATGGGGAAGTCATTGGGCTCCATCATCAAATGCAGTTTGAGCTGCATGTGGCTCAGGGATTATACTTCTGGGCCATGGGGAGATTAAGGTTTTGTTAGAAAACCTTCAGAGCAAACCAATACAAATCTGGCGACACCAAATAGTAGTGTATTTACATTTGATTCCAATAGAAGAGGTCCTTCAGGTTCATGACTTTGGGTCGTTGGACAAATTTGGTCTACCAGTTGAGACACCGCCAGCCAGCATACTAATGGTGGTACTGCGGAGCAATCTAATAGGACTATCAGAAGAGTAAAAAGACCAAGCAATAGCTTTATTTCAGAAGTACAAGGGGATTTTTGCTGTCAACAATCATGACTTAGGTGTGCTCAGGGGTGGTCCATCAAGTAGACACAGGAGATTATCTCCCAATAAGGTCTTGGCTGATCTTCTAATAGAGGGCAGTGGAAGACATTGTCACTAATGAAATTGACAAGTTGCTGGAGCAAGGGATGCTCGAATCATCCAAGAGTCTGTGGGCTTCGCCCAATCTGATTGTGAAAAAGAAGGATGGCACCAACCGCATAGTAATAGACTACCAGAAGCTCAACAGTATTACAAAAAGACTTGTACCCTTTGCCAAGGATTGACAATGCTTTGGATCGGTTAGGGGTAGCCTGTTATTTTTCAGCAATGGACTTGATTTCAGGTTACTGGCAAATTAAGTTACCCACGGTGGAACAGGAAAAATGCACTGTAATCACCTCCAAAGGCCTTTTTAAACTGACTCAGATGTCTCAAGGGCTGTGCAACGCCCAGATACGTTTTACCAAGCCATATACTATTCTTGGTGACCTGAAACTGTCATGCATCCTTGTATACCTCAACAATATTAACGTTTTCTCTCAAACCTTTTTGGAGCATCTCGATCATTTAGAAGCAGTATTATGCTGGCTGGCTGAGGCGAACATTAAAATTAAGCCTCAAAAATGTAACTTCTTTAAAGATAAGTGGAATACCTGGGGTTTGTGGTAGACTCTAAAGGGCTGAAACCATAGCTGGTTAAGGTGGAAGCCATCAGCAAAATGACTACACCTAATAGTAAATGCAACATACAGGTATTTTTGGGAATGGTTAGTTACTAACAGCGCTTTATCCCTAATTTTAGCTGTATTTGGGGGCCACTATTCGAGTTGTTAAAAAAGGACGCTGTGTTCAAATGGATGGAATGTCATCAATATGGTTTTTATACACTTCATATGGCATTGACCAGCGCACCAGTGTTACACTATCTAAACTTTTATTAGGAGTTTATCATTCAGATAAATGCATCCCTTTACGCTGTTGGGGCAGTACTTTCTCAGAAAGATGATGAGGGAGAGAAACATTCTGTAGCGTAAAGTAGTCAAAGTCTGAACTTCCTTGAGCATAAATATACTGTAACTGAGCGGGAGTGTTTAGAAGTGATCTACGCATATAAGCAATTCAGAGTCCATTTGCATGGGGCAAATATTAATATTGTAACAGATCACGCATCATTACGCTGGTTGCAGAACCTCAAAGAACCTGAAGGCCATTTGGCTCAATAATCTCTTAAGCTGCAGGCTTATGACTTCGAGATCCTTCATCGCCCAGTAGTAAAGCATCAGAACGCTGACTGTTTATCTTGATTTCCGACTGTTGCTGTGATGGTAGACCTCAGTGACTTGATGTACATTAAGATGCTCAGCAGAAAATATGACGACAAGCCGCCCCAAGTGATCAAAGAATTAAATGAGATGCAAAAAATACCTTCCAACAGAATGGGGAACTGTACAAGTGGATTGGTGATTCTACGGTGAATTTTCCGCAACCCTCAGCACAGTTGGGAATCATTATGAGCGCCCACAAGGCAGTCGGACATGGTGGGGTGCATAAGACAATGGAATTGTTGCGCCCTCAGTACTATTGGGAAATCATGAGCTTTGATGTGCTCAAAACTATTTCCTGTTGCCATCAGTGCCAAATGGAGAAGCCATTCTGCCATTAGACTTCATACCTGGTAGTGAAACCACATTTTGCTTGGCACACAGTTTCCCTTGATGTCATTGGTCCCTTGCCAACAGGAGCCAACCAGTGTAAGTACATTCTTGTGGCTATCAACCACTTTACCCGGTGGGTTGAAGCGAGGGTGATACAAGATTTGGGGGAGGTTACAGTGGCTAAGTTTGTGATGGAATGCATTATTCAGTGACACGGATGCCCTCAGTTTATTCTCACTTATAATGGAACCAACTTCACCTCGCACATACTCCCCAACTGAATGAGCTTATGGGAATCTGTGGGGTTCTGATGACCCCATACCACCCCAAATCCAATGGAATGGTCAAACGGGTGAATGGGACACTGGTGAACATCCTACGAAAATTAGTAATGGATTGACCTTCCTATTGGACCTCCCTCCTTTCCACTGCCATGTTCGCCTATAACATTAGTTACCATTCTGCCACATGGAAGAGTACCTTCCAACTACTATACAGCTGACACCTGGCTCTTCTGGCATTACTTTATTCATGTGTAGAAGACACCAGCGGAATGGAACCCCACTGCTATTTGACTAACCTTGCAAACACTCTGATCAAATTGCAAACTGAAGCATATTCCTTTAACTTAGCCAAGAAGATCAGGAATCAGGCTGACGATCAGGTACATCATAGCGGGTTGGCGCAGTTCAAGGAAGGTGATATGGTTCTCTTCCATGACCAACATGGGTTTAGGTGGAAACACAAGTTGGCTAGTATTTGGATTGGTCCGCTTGAAGTTATAGAGAAAACTGGGGTTGACACATATACCATCAAGGACCCCGCAAGTGGTTGGATCATTAACCAAGTGCACACAAAGTTCCTTTGACCATATAAGCAGTAGGAGCCTTATCATCCAGTCAAGGAGGGGGTAATGTTGTAATTCTGATATGACTGGACAATAATTGTGGGACAGCTATGGCGGATTGGGAAAGAATCCGCCAAACATTACATCAGTTACGATTATTCAAGTGCCTCAAGACGAGGTGATATTGGTATATAATGGGTTATTATTGGATTACCTCTAAATTAGGTGATAAGATGATAAGGCGATGTCAACATTTGACAAATATGAAGTAAATCGCTTACAATTAGGGCGATAAAGAGATAGAGAATAACAAACTGAAATCAAGGATAATAGGCGGAATAGAATAGCCCAAGATATGAGAGTGGTATTGTCCAAATCCGTTGTATATAAGTGAGATGGGCGATTGAGAGTTGGTAAGTTGTTAATAGTAGAAAGAGAGTGGGACAGCAAAAGGTCGCTGTATTTATTGAAATAAATAAAAGAGTTAATTGGGGCAATTTCTTCTATTTTAGTACATTTTCAAGTGTGTCTGAAGGACTGACAATCCCCACATCATCTGTCTGTTTCTCTGTGGGTTCTACCTGTACAAACAAAATGGTGGATCCTAACAATACCATACAATTTTATAACAATTTGATTATAAAGGAAGGATTTGGTAGCTTTTGTGGAATATGAAGAAAAGGATGTGATCTTTAACACCTAGTAAGATGATTGGCCACCAACAATATAAATTTATTTAAAGCCTGCGGTATAGGGCCAACAAAATTGGCACTGACCATAATAAAAGGTTTAGAATGAGGGATTACTTGATGTTAAGGTGAGAGATATGGCCAGCTTGGCTTTTTCAAAATAAACAAGAATTTAATACAATATGCATAGTTAGAGAAATATCTTGCTATTAAAATCGAGACTTAAGCCACTAGTAGGGTTTTCAAATCCATTATGACTGACTTGCAGGTATCCTTCCAGGATGGTATCAGTTTACTTGAGGGAGAAACTTGGGATAAACATTTTTGATTAAAATTAGTTTATATAGGAGGCTATCTTGAATTTGAGTGTTTGCTGAGAATTTTCTAACTAATTTTGTATATTACAAGACGTTCATATTTACATGTTTGAGTTTGGCCTAAAAGGTCATAGAATCAATCTTCTTTAGCTTTGATTAAAGCCAAAATAGGTATCTGGGACAAGCAGTTGACTTTTGATGAATAAGACCCAAGTGAGGCACTATAAATAAATGATAATATTCAGTTTAAAGTCCATTAGGCTAGGCGTCCTTTAAGATCTTTCATTTGTTGGAGACATCAAAGTGAAGCATGATTGGTTTTTATGATAGAGTGTGTCCATATAGATAAAGTGAAAACGTTTATTGGCTGTAAAAACAAACAAGTATCCATGTTCAGTCGTGCTATAAATACATACAGTTTTAAATAGCATTTTGGTGTAATAAAGCAATGGGATAAACCAAATTTTCGATAAGCTGGGACAAGATGGCTCCTATAGAAATATTGCTAGCATCAGTAAGAAGTAAAGAAGGCTTGTCAAAGTTGAGGTAACAAGAGCGGGGGAGTGAGAGCTATTTATAATATTTCAAAGCGCTGTTGTTAGTCTTCACTTCATTAGAAATGAAATCACCTTTTTACCAAACGGACTAAGGGTTTATCCATGTTTGTAATATAAGTAATGGATTGTTAGTGGTAACTAGACATATCTAAAAGACTTGTATGTCATGAAGAGCTTTTGGAGGTGGCATACAAGATATGAAAGAACTCTTTCATTTATTAAGGAAATTCCTTCTTGATCTACCTTATGGCCAAGAAAATCTGTTTTGTTTTTTAAGGAAGAAATATTGAGGGGTTTTGAATTTCAGTGAGGACTGTCATAGCTACTGGAAGATGTCCTTAATGTGATCTAGATGAGCAATAAAAGGTTGTGAAAAGAAGGTTATATTGTTGAGATAAACTTTTTCACAGTATGACTTTAAGTCTCCCAATAGATCATCCATGGCTCTTAGAAGGTAGCAGTGCATTACATAACACCTGCATTATTTTCTTAGGTTTATAGAGTCCTTTGATAAAATAAAAGCAAATTTATTGCAGTCTATTGGTGTTTAGTTGATTTACCAATAACCTCTGGTAAGATCCATTGCATAAAAATACTTTTGATCTAGACATCAGTTATAAAAAAGAATCTATTATAGGGAAAGGATAGCTATCTTTTTGAGTGATAGAAATAGTTGATATTATCCCTTAGACTTGAGGCCACATCTTTTTTTACTGATTATTAGAAAAGGAGAAGCTCAAGGGGTTTTAGAGGGTGCAAGTAACCAAGCTTCTATAACCTGTTTTAAATTGAGATTCACCTGAGCTTCCTATACGTTGGACTTTTTAATAAGCATAAGCTTTTATTAGGGAGAAGTATTTTAGTCTCATGTGGTGATTTCTTCAAAAATTTTACATGATTGCAATTCTACTAAAATAGTACGTTTTTATACTTCTTGTAGAGCTTCTACATCTTGGAGTTGCTCTGGAGTGATGGCATATCTTATTCTACTTTCAGCTAGTGCGATATTGGCAAACATATCAACATCATTGTCTTTTAGAGTATCAAAAAAATTTACATCATTAATTTATCTAATGGGAAAAACTTACCATGAGCAATGTTAGCATCACATGAATCATGAAGGGCTTTTATTTATTTTCTCAAATAAAAAAAAGATGTATTTTTCATAAGAGTTCTTAAGCTCCCAAGACAAAATAAATCTTACCTCATAGAGGGTTAGTTTGTCCATAATTTATAAAAACATGTTCATGAGGAATATGAATTTGGATTTAGTATTTAAGACAGGTTGAGATCACAGAGGTATAGGAAAGGAATGGGAGTATAAAGCAGAATTCCATCTTTAGCATTGACTGTGTCAGGTAGCAGCTTGGTCCTGAGTCCTAGGACCTGATACTCTATCCAACAATTGTAGCTAGGATACTTAATAAAACATAACCGTTTTTGCCCTCTTAGATTTAGAGGGGATATTGAATAGTATTGGTACACAACACCCTAGAAGGGAGAAAAATTGCTCATAATGATTATTTATAAAGTTTAACTTTCTAACTAATTTGATCTAATGAGTAAGTCATAAACTGCTGTTTTCTAGGCCATAGCTCGTGCAGTTATTAGGAGCAACCCAAACCTAAGAGACAAGGCAGAGTAAGCTCCACTGTATTTAGTGGTTTGAGCCTCCACAGTTCCATGATCAGCCTCATGAATTAAATCAGGAGACATTTTAGTGTTTTTTGGTAAATTGGGTGAAAATAAAGTTTACAGGAGAGCCAGTGTCCACTATAGCTAAGACTTTTGTTTTGTAAACCACCACTTCTATCAGGTGATTGAGGATCCAAACTGGAAATCTACAATTAAAAGACATTATGGGAAGCTTGCAGCAAAATTTGCTAAGGTTTTTGTTCTGACCAACTTTTAAGTTTCTAATTAGTTTAAAAAATTTATTGGTCAGGCCTAACTTTCACTGGAAGAACTAGCTAAAATAATTTGTTTGGGTAATTGACTAATGTAAGAGCACGATAGATTTAAGTCTTTATTGCCTTGAACAGAAGAGAGCATATTCACTTCAACTGGAGCAGCCAGTACAAAACAGCGAGAGGTACTAGACATAGAATTTGTAGCTTACTACATATAGGATCATCAGCAGAGTGAGACTCTTGCCCTAAGCTGATCAATATTTTACTGCTTCATTTTGAGGGCGATGGAAGCATCTATTCATAGTGTGATTGTTTCATTTTCAGTAGACACAAAACTTTTTATGGGTAGGAGTCTCAGAAAGCGCTACAGATAAAACGTAGGGATGGGTCTTTAGAACATAGCGAGGAGGACTGAAAAATTTGGAGACATTGGGGAACTTCCATAAGGGCTTCTTTGATATAAAGTAGCAAAGTAAGATTATTCTTAAATACCTTGAGGTACAACTGAATGTTTCATGGATTTGAGCGCAACTAAGACAGCAGTGATGGTGTCTTTCAAGATGATTAAATTTTCTGCAATTAGAGTTTGAGCGTCAATATAGAACTATTGGGAAAATTAGTTGATAGATTAGCTCAATACAGAATAATTCCCATGAAAGCCTGTTTTTGGTTAGCTAAAGTCAAATCACTTTAAAACTCATTGATAGAGAGATTTTAGCTTCTATTTAAGTTCATCAATTTATTGAATGTGAAACCATAATAACCTTGGAAAACAAATAAGGTAAGCGTAAAGTGTGAAAGCTTTTGGTGGTCAGTAGCTTCCTACAAAGCACTTTTCAAACTTACATAAAGGAAAGGATATATCCTTTCCTAGGGAAGTATTTTTCGTAAATTAGGGCTTATATAAATTTCTAGAGGAGTGGGCTAGGTGACTACTCACATTGATACAGGAGGTAAAAATTCAGTACAAGATGATTTGGGTTTTCCTGGATAACCATGCGGTTGGATGGCATCTACTGATAGCGTAGTTCAATTATATCACCAATAACAAGGTCAATTTGCTCAAAGGTGGCGTTAAGGGCAGTCTTGATGGCAAAGGTTAATCACAGGAGTCTTATTTACCTTTTATAATATAAGTTTTCTCCTTAAGCTCAAGTTGATGTTATTCAGTACTGATGATTCACTTCTCTAATCATTACTTAGAATGGTCAATTCTGACAAAGCTTAGGTTGACCATAATGAGGGGATAGAAAACTTTAGTGCTCAAGGGAATCCTCAGCTCCGGTGAGTTCACTTCCCCTAGCAACGCGCCCTAGCTGGGAATCAAGTAGTTGCACTTGATGCAACGATGAGTTGAATCTATCTTTGAGGATCCCAAAAATATTAATAGGCCAGGAGGCCCAGGTTGTCCAGAGTTTTTGCGAGGTCCAAGATGACCAGGAACCCATAGATGACCAGAAAATTGTGTTATTCAACGTTTCCTGAATTTATTATATTAATTCCTCAATGTTTCTTATTTGACTCCCAAGAAATCTTAAGACATCAATGTAAAATACATCAGTTACAAAAAGTTCAAATTTGGTTTAGGTAATTTTCTATATTGATAAATTGCACAGAGAGTTTGGAACAGAAAATCTGATCATTCCCTAATCAGGGCGAGTTGATTAATACTTCATGTCATTTGGGATTTGGTGATTCAATTTATATGCTTTACGATTCCCATAACTGAAAGTGGAAGCAGTTTTATAGCTCTTTCATAATTTGGGTTTTTAGAATCTCTGAAAGGTTAAAGCGCAAGAGATGCTATTGGTGTTAGAATCCTGCTAACTGCAACAAATTGTATGTGACCAGGTGAACTGATTGGCTCAAATAGCAGTCAGTATATCTTACTTCAACTTAATCAGTGTTTAAAGTGCAATAAAGAATAAATCCATTATCTGAGTCAGCACACCTAAAGCTTATCTTTTAATAGATCGTCTATCTGGGACAAAGGCCCTAGCTAAGGAAAGTTAATCTGAATTTTGAAGTCCAAAATCTGCAGTTGGTATAATCAGTGGATGGAGAAGTAAGGTCCAATTCCATATCGCTGGTAGTTGTAGTTTACTTAAAGCAGCAGAAGGGCCTCTTGGTTAGTGTTAACCACCCACCAATTAAGCCGAGGGGTTTTAATGTAAGAGCAAGATTCTAAGCAAGAGTCACTATTGTCCCTAATGGTTGTTGAGTCCACTGGTGACTTGAGGATAACTGGAAGAGAAGACCTGTAGTATTTAGGGACATGATGAAAGAGTCCATCTGTTTATGGAAGGAAGTCAGGGGCCCCCAAACGCTAGTATAATATTGTGAAGATATAAGATTAAGGAATAAAAGTTCCTAATCTTGGAATATTCTTGAAATTTCCATATATTAGTGTGACAACAAAATTTTTTTGCATTACCATAATGATCTGCAAACTAAAATGGCTACTACTTTAGGGTGCGAGAAGTCAAATGTCAGGTGGATATCTGGGACCTCTAAGACAAGAGCTCCATTCAATTCATTTTTCACTTATTCAGCGAAAGTTATGATTCTCTAAAGCAATTTTATTTAGTCAGTTTATTGGGAATTATTTACATTAACCTTAGGAATCTCATCATCTATACCTTATACTCAAAGGATGGCTTGATCCTTTGCCCTAATAAATTTTTAAATCCCAAAAAATGCTACTGGCCTCTTTTAGGGCAGATGAAAGGGGATCTCTTTGGTGTGGGATTCCTTGAGTGAATATGTTTGATTCTATTGGTTTGACAATCACAAACATCTGGATCTTTGAGAAAACCCCTGTGGGAATGGCAACTGACTGCATCTGATGGCAATATTTCATTGAGGTCCAGCCTTGGTACTAGGGATCCACAGGACAATCTCTAGCACAATAATGTGACTTTGAGAGTAGGGCACATGGTCTAGAATAGTATCATTTGTTTCATGGTATATTCAATGACAACTAAAGTTTAGGGAATTGCTTCCCATAAACTTGTGACAAAGATGAGCTGGTAATAGCTGATGAGAAAGTGTCAGTATACTCCATATTGTTAGCCTGGCTCATTAGTGGATCTTTCAATATCGCAAAATACAAAATTAACAGCACCATAATTATATTATATAACCTATATGTAGATTGGATACTTGAGGAGCCCACTAAAAGTATGACTGCTTAAAATTAGGTGATAATTCCAATGCTTTAATGAATTAAGGCTTTTTTATCTATAGATAGCAAGATATGTCTTATACTAAAGGAATCTAATTATTGTTTTAATTGTCAAAGTTCCAGGTTTACTTGGCGCATTTAGTAGGTGTTAAAATCCTGAGAACTATTGGCCCCTGTATTGAGCACCAGTTGAAATTTAGGGACTTTTGATGATCATTAAAGATCAATAGCTCCCAAATGATTACCTGCACAGGTTCAGTTTGTGCACAATTTGCGTTGTCTGATAGCAGTTGATAGTTGATTGATAACATTATGAAGAATATTATCTGTAGTTAAATAGGTAACCCATTTTGGTCCAACGCTTGGCCTGTACTTCTCCTAGAAATACTCTTGATGTCAACTGTAGGGACTTCTTCCCTTATCCGCCTAACTTTATCCACTCTCAGATCCCTGAGTTTATGGCCTTTTGTCTCATCACATGGAGTCTACAGCAATTCCCGTCTAAGTTCAGCTTCTCTTCTAAGGATCATTGATCCTTACTCTTTATTTTACAAAAGAGTCCTTAACTAAAGCACACAGTAACAACTTTTTGAAGATGAATAGAACTAAAACCAATACTGAATTCTGCTAAATTTTGACTCTTTATTGATGTGAATTATCAGAGGAATTTATAGAGGGAATTTGGCGCCCAAACCTCAGTTGGAGCCTCAATAATGAAACAGCAGCCGTTGCCATTGAACTTCCCTTTGACATCTCACCAGAAATGGTCTTCTCCATCTGGTTAGGATTCATAGATCAGACATCCTTGAGATTTAAAGTGGACAGAGTCAATAAACATGTCCCTAACATTTCCCACTCATTCCAGCAAACCAACCATATTTAACAGAGACCTGCTTATGTAATGGGACTTGTTACCAATTATGGTAGGTCGCAAACCACCTGATCAATTCACTAGTTGCAGGAGGCATCACTTGTCTCACAACTTACTCAATAAATTCCCAATTAGTCAGAGATGAAACCCAAACAATCCCAATTGGTACACCTGATAGTTAATCATAGATCAACTATCAGATGCCCCATTTTGTCAGCAACTCTGACCAACAAGATTTTAAGCATTCATCCAGATTGATCCCTGATGGATCCAAACCTGGCGAATAAATTAAAATACCCCAAAAATTTATATCCCAAAATCAGGGTCAACCAATATCCAATTCACTCACCATAGGGAATTATCCACTAGTGATCAATGGTAATCTAGGATGATAGAAAGGTGGGCAAAAATCCCAACACATCCCCCTCTTTCCTAGATTTCCAGAGAGAATAAGATTGGGACAGGAGAATACCGCCTCTGAAACCAGGTCATTATTTCTTGGTTTCTAGCGTAGCACAGTCAATCTGTACTCAACGCTGCTCAGGACAACCTTCAATGTGGTTCTCTTCCTCTTCCTCCTTGATAACACCTCCTCAGAGAAAAGTCCCCATGACCCTCTGTTGTGACAGGCTGATCGATTTACTCATAACAACGCTAGTTCCATAAAGCCGGTTTTCCCCCCAGTCAGGGCATATGACTCATTGTCATATTCAGGATCTTGGTCCAGCATCCTCGATTTCCTGATCTTCTACCTTGTCCTTGACAGGAGGTCACTGCCATTGATGTTCATCTCACAGCACACATAAGAATGCTCAATTATAAATGCTCTTGTTACATTCTCATAATAACTTATTTGCTCATATCATTATTAATTCTTTTCTGAAGAGCTTATCTCATTAATTTTAGATTAATTTCACCAAAATTAGAACTTAATTAATACTAAAGTGAATAATGTTGATTATCATAAAAAGTCGGACATCCCTCATCTCATCCAGCTTCTGTCAAATTTGGAATCTCAGTACCAGCAACTGCACAACAATATGTCTGATAAAGATGCTCAGATTTTCCAACTGATGGGTCGATTTGCACAACAAAATCTCTTCTTTAGTCCCCCTAGGACTCATTTACCATTCAAGCACCCGCAGCTATTTCTGTGGAACTACCAGAAATGGTATCCAACCCTAAAAAACTAGATTAGCAATTGTCTCAACCGACTTGTGGCATCCTTGCTCTGTCATCAATTACTGAATTAGATTTTGATACTATCCTAAATTAGCTTTTTTTGCAGATACTCATACTATCATTGTCAAACCTCCTGAAGCAATGCCCTCTGCTATTAATTGATTGTTCCTTGCCAGATCTGACTTGCTTCTGGAATTCTTTTTCCAACTCAGCTAAACCTATAAACCAGCTGTTCTGCTAACAAACTAAACATTGGAAAGCGCAAACACTTTAAACTTCCCTACACTAAATTGAGGGCCCAAGTGACTGAGGCTCTTTCCATAGCTCTGAACCCCTCCAATCTCGCAAACATCCTAGATCAAGACATTGCAGCCTATGCCCATTGTTTTACTGACCAAGTTTCTTGAAGTTGGGCCATGAAGCTTCCAGCCTCTCTCATAATCCATTGCTCATTCTGCTTTTTCATCCAAGAAGCTCATAGTCTTCATCTGCAGAATGCCGTCCACTCCCTGCATTACTATCTCATTTCTGGTGCATCCCATCGGTACTTTCCCCTGATGGCTTTGATCAGGGTCATGATTTGGCAACCTACACCTAGTATACCTTGCACAATGCTGACTCATATGTCCAATGTTCTTGACAAAGCCCGTCAGCAAGTACTCAAGACCAATCTTCTAGCTCCAGTGCCATATTGGGATGACTCTAGGGTATTTGCTGACTGCATCAGTTTTTGTTCTGTTGCTTTCCTCCCCAATCCAGGGTATCACATTTGGCAAGTACTAATAACTCCATCTCTCTTTCTCTGGTTGCATTCTCACAATGATCAGCCTACTTTCAATAAACTTAACTGAGTAGGTCTAGCTCCTGCTAGCATCCAATCTCATATAGATTATGATGGTTAATAACTCCTACTGCTATACATTATCCCTCCCCCAAAAGGTGATATAGGCAGAATTATCCCCAAGTTAAGGATAACAAATAAATAAATCATTAAAATATATTTTTTTATGAAAAAATATTAAGTTTTTTCTATAGTTTTATCAATCTTTTATTATCATTATTTTTTTATATAGGACGTGACCTTCACTCAGTTTAGCAGTCCATGTTTTTAATTATTTCCTCAAACCAGTTCCGAGGAATACGTTGACCTACCAGATTTTCTATGGTTCAGAGGTCTTAAGTTTTAAGACTTAACCATATTTTTTGGTTCAGCGGTTCCTTTTTAGGACTTTATCAAATTATCAGGACATCTCCATCTCAATGGTTCAGTGGTCCTTTGGGAACACTCTTTTTATTTTTTTTCTTCGATCCACTGCTTTAAATACTTAGCATGGACTAAATTCACAATCCTTCCATCCAAGAGGTTCTTGATGGAATAGTAATCCATTGCCATCTTGGCAATAATCTCAAATGAACCCAACCACAATGCATCTAGCTTGTTTATTCTTCCAAAGCTATGCATACTGCAATAGGCAACTTTATCGCCTACTAGATATTCTGATAATGCCGGTCAGTTCTTATCATCCATCTATTTTGCCTTGACTCTCCTCTTCAAGTTCATATTGAATACTTACAATTGAATCTCAATCAGTATAGTTGACAATTAAATCAGGTACTACTTGGCACTCAACCCCAATTTTGGTTCAACCACTGAATATAGAATTGGTGGTAATGAAGCCTTTCTTCTGTACAGTAACTCAAATGGCATTTTTACTGTGGCCATATGGTGACTTATATTATATGCAAACTTCACCAATTGAGGTATGTTCCCCATGTGGAAGTTCTACCTGCAACCAGCTTCCTCATCGTCGTGGTCAATGTTCCATTGACCTGTTCCACCAGTCCATTTGTCTCTTTCTGGTAAAGTACTGACATGACTCCTCAGGTCCCATTCTAATTCAATACTGGGATCATGTAGAATGTAAGTTTTGTTCCATTGTCACTCAACAAGACTTGCGGGCATCCATAGCAGTATACAACTTGATCCAGAATAAACCTTTCTATGCTTGTAGCGTCCATTTTGCCAGGGCCTTCATCTTGACCCATCTAGTCAGATGGTCAATCACAACTATGATGTATTTGACTCCTCTTGTACTCATGGTTAATGGTTTCATCACGTCAATGGACACTGTATTCCAGGCAAATTCAGGGCGGACCAGTCAATATCTGGTCATGTTCTTGTGAGGCTTGTGCAACTGGCACTCCACACAGCAAGCCAGATAATCCGCTACATCATAGTTGATAAACTCCGAGTAATACTGCTAGCAATTGTGGTCAGTCATCTTCCTCAGGCTTCCATGCCCAACAACCTTATGCGCAACTTTAACAATTGCCGCTTGTTCTGACAGTCTTGGGATTATTAATTGTTTTCTGTTTATTGTCTTGAAAACTTGTCCGTCCCTGGTCTCAGTGTTTTCCATTGCTTTTTGAAGAGCACCTTGAATTTTTTGGGGCTCATTCCCAATTTCTCCTTTGACCATTCTCTGAAATAGCTCATCCGTTTGCTGATATACCACTTGGACCATTGTTAACCTCAATAAGACATATAGATTTTGGTGAGAAGCTTCGCTTGGTGAACTATCTCATAAATATAAGCCTGTAGCTTCAATGCCCATTGGGCCAGTCGTCCTTCCAGTTCCCTTAAATTATGTAGCCAAAGCAGCGAGGAGTGGTCCATCATCACTGTAAAGTGCGTTCTATAAAGATACTTATGAAACTGTTTACATGCTTAAATTACTGCAGGGCATTCACGCTCAGTAACAGTGTAATTCCTAGCAGCTGATAGAATCCAGCTCACAAAAGCTATTGGATGTTTGTCCCCAAGCTCATCTACTTGTCTCAGGATGGCGCCAATCGCCGTTAACAAAGCATCAATCTGGACTATAAGTTCTCAATTAAAATTCAGATAATTGATATCAGAGAATTTATCAGATACTGGCGTACTCATCAAAAGAACTCTGGACCTCTTCATATCAAATTAATCCTTTTTTGGATTCTTCAGCAAATTAAAGAGGGGCTCAGAAATTCTCACAAAATCCCATATGAATCTTCACTAGTATCTGGCCATTCCAAGGAACACTTGAACATATCAGACACTTCTCAGGATGTCCATCCACTCTATGGCCTCAATCTTCTGGGCTTGCGGTTGCAGTCCACTAGAGTTGATAACAAATCCCATATATTTTAACTTTTTCTTGAAGAAGTGGCACTTCCTTGGCTTGATCTTTAGATTAGCCGCAGACAGCCTCTTGAAGACTTCTCCTAAGTGGTGTAAATGGACAGTTAATTTGCTAATGAACACATTTATATAGTCCAAGTACGCCAGGACGCATGACAACTTCAGGTCATTTAATATGGCATCTATAACCCTCTGGAACGTCTCAGGCACATTACATAGACCTTGTGGCATCCTCTTCAGTTGATACAGCCCTTGCGTGGTAATGAACGTTTATTTCTCCTGATTTTTCGTTGGCAAATAGATTTTCCAATATCACAATATTAGATTCATTGCAGAGAAATATTTTGCTTCTCCCAATTGATCTAATTCATCGTCAATTCATGGTGGTAATATAAATCCTTCTTTGGTATCTTATTCAGCTTCTAATAATCAATAACCACCAAACTAGAGACGTCCTTCTTCTTCACAATCAGGATAGGGCTCGCCCAAAGATTTGATGATGTAACTAGAAGCCCATGCTTCACTAGTTTGATGATCTTTTCTTCCACTACTGCTCCATCCACTTTTAACCATAGAATTGGTTTAATCTTTATCGACAGATTTTCCCTGGTGTTGACTTTGTGGATGACATTCCTCACACATCCCAAAATATGGTCATCCTGAGAGAATACTTCCTAATCTGTGTCAAATAATTCAATCATCTCTTCCTGCTGTCTGTCTGTCAGACCAGCGAGTTGCTCTCAATCAACCAATTGATTGATGCTCTCAGTCACCCCTGCCAGTAATCCCATCTATCAAGGGTCCTAAAATCGTGGAACTTCCTCAATTACGCAATTGGGATCAAATGAACAAATAAAATGTTATGAATCTTTTTTTAATCTTCATTTGTTTTTCACTCAAATTTTCTGGGAGAACTCGAATTTCTCCATGGCCTAGCATAACTAATCCAGGAGCCACCAAAGGCTCTGCTATGGAATTCTTCCAGGGGCTACTGACTTCTCCATACAACAGCTCATGTATATCTAACGTCAATACTATACTGACTATGATCTGTGATTCCAACGGCATGGTCCTTAAATTCCTAATTCACAAGTGAATTCCTTAATTTTCCAGGATTTCCATCGGCATGTCTCTTCATTTTTGTCCAACCAATTGGCAATGAATCGGGACAATGCCATCGTTGTAGATCAGAATAAAGAAACTTTTCCTCCTTATCAGTGTAGCTTCCCCATCTTTCTGATAAACTAGTGGTAACGTCTGATCCAAGATTTCAACATATTATCTTCAAAGTTACATTTAGCTCCGTACTTTCATAGAAACTCTGGCCAGATCATAATATCATAGTTTTGGTTGGCCAAAACTATTTCTGGGGCGGATACCACTAAAGATTTAAAATTGGAGTGGCAAAGCACTATACGCTCCACGGGAGATGTTTGTATTTAGCCTGACGGTCCCATATTCTTTCTTGTGCTCCAGACCAGGCGAGATTCTCATCTTCTTTACCAGCTTGGTTGAGACAATATTGATAGACACTCCACTGTCAATTATCACCTGCACCCATACTCAATTAACCAGTATATCAATATACAGACACGCGGAGAATTGTAAAATCATATTTACTTAATGTATAGTGGTACTATTTGCTGAATTGAGGGTGTGAATAATTTGTGCTGATAAATCAGGAAACAATTCCTTAATTGCGCTAAAGGGGATAGCCAGGTTTGCCTCATCTAATTTGACCTCAGTCAAATCTTCCAGATTCTCTGTGGCTTGAATCTTGTCTGCTAGTTGTCATGCATATGGCTGAGCAACATCCTTGATTATTTTGGGATTGATCCCCTTCGCTTCAGATCTGGTTACTGAATTGACATCCAAATAACCACTTGATAAAGTTGGTCCTGCGTGTCATCATTGATGAACAGATCACTAATGTCATTTCTTCATGCAAGATATCTTGGGGAATGGGTTTATCTGCAGCTCTAGGCTGTTCCCCATTTAGGCCATGGGCCCATTTCCCAACTCCTGTGCGGTTTTGGCCTAGGTTTTCTGGAACACGTTAATCTGTTCCTTTGGCTTCTTGCATTGAACAGCAAAGTATCACTTTCCTCCACACGGAAAACAGCATTTGTCTTTCTTATTGGTCCACTCAAACTCCTTAGGCTTATTTCCTGACAAAGTTTGATTATTTGACTCCTTAGCGCTCTCAGTCCCCTTTTTAAGATTTGAAATTTTGCACTGGACTTAATAAGAAGCTTATATTAGAGGCATCGAATGTAGCTCCCAATATCTTTAAATGATCGACCATCTGCAAAGGGGTATTCTCAGTTGCAAAAATGGAAGACATCATTTGATGCAAATTGCAATAGGTCCAAAGGGTCACTTGCAATGCAATCTTTGCATCAAAATTTATCCAATAATTTTTCTCTGACCAAAATCTGCAATGCTTGGTAGAATTGATTGGCGAAACTTACTAAGGGCTCATCTTTCTAGAATTAGATTCCCATGAATTCCTGTTTGCGCTTTTACATACATGTGGGACATCCAAATTCTTTCATTATGGCCGCCTTGGTCTTCAAGTATGACCAGCTGTACACCTCTAGATTGGGTAGCACTAGTTTTGACAGTTGGTGTCCAAAGTGTCATCACTGTAAAAGCTTTTTGACAATTTCTGTACCTAAACATTGTCATGTCAAACATTCAGAAGAATGCAGGGCTAATATCCTGATGAAATGTGGGTAATTTCGGCGTAGATCTAAATTCCTCTGAAGTTTCTCTAGCCAACACTCTTGGTTCAGCTACTCGACTGACTTGAGGAGTGATTTTGGGAGTCATCTCTGAAATGACTGTGAATGCAGTCAGCATATTTGATAGAATAGTTGACTTCCCAACTGGAGTTCTTGGGGTCCTTTATTTATCGTTGGTTGCCGCGTAGGGCTCACATTCACAGTTATGAGTCTTCAACTCTTTGACTTGCTTTACTAAACACTCTATGTCTGCGCTGAATGAATGCAACTGAACACGATCCACTTTACGCTCAGTTTTAAAGAATAAAACTTCTCAAACTAGATCTCCTTCCTTTTTCTTTAATGATGCAACTTTACCTAGCAACTTATTTCTGAAATTGGAGACATCTGCAACTCCTTCCTCAAACTTGGTAATGCTCTCCTTCAAGGCAGCAATTTCTCTGTGATCAGCAGAAGTTAAGGCGTTCTTGTTGACAGATGACAACTCTGTCCAGAGATTTCTTAACTCATCCTTGTATGACATCTTGTGCTGGTGTATCCTACTCAACTACCCCCTGTAGTGACACTAATTGCTAAAATTTAGGGGCTTTAATGATTGTTAAAGACTGATAGCTTCCAAATTATTAACTGCACAGATTCTGTATGTACACAATTTGCGTTGTCTGATAGTAGTTATAGAGATTTGTTTGATAATAGTATGAAGACTATTAACCATAGTTGAATAGATAACCCATTCTGGTCCAATGCTTGACGTTTACTTCTCCTTAAAATACTCTTGATGTCAACTTTAGGGACTTCTTCCCTTATCCTCCTAACTTAATCCACTCTCAGATCCCTAAGTTTATGGCCTTTTGTCTCATCACATGGAGTCTACATCAATTCCCGTCTAAGTTCAGCTTCTCTTCTAAGGATCATTGATCCTTACTATTTATCATACAAAAGAGTTCTTAACTAAAGCACACAGCAATAACTTCCTGAAGATGAATAGAACTAAAACCAATACTGAATTCTGCTAAAATATACTCTTTATTAATGTGAATTATCAGGGAAAATATAGAAGGAATTTGGCACCCAAACCTCAGTTGGCGCAACAATAATGAAACAGCAGTTTTTGCCGTTGAACTTCCCTTTGACGTCTCACCAGAAATGGTCTTCTCCATCTTGTTAGGATTCCTTTGTCAGACATCCTCGAGACCTAAAATGGACAGTGTCAGAAAACGTGTCCCTAACGTTTCCCACTTAGCCCAGAAAACTATACCATATTGGCTCAACATGCTTAATTAATGAGATTTGTTACCTATTATGGTAGGTCGCAAACCACCTGATCAAATCACTAGTTGCAGGTGGCATCACTCGCCTCACAACTTGTTCATTAAATTTCTAATTGGTTGGTGATGAAACCTGACCAATCCCGATTGGTACATCTGATAGTTAATCATAGATCAACTATCAGATGCCCTCATTTTGGTGGCAACTCTTCCCTATGAGATCTTAAGCATTTACCTGGATCAATCCTCAATGGATCCAAACCTGGTGATTATCTAAAGTCCCCTTAACATTATTAACCTGAAATTGGGGTAAAAAGATATCAAATTCACTCACCATAGGGAATTATCCCCTAGTGATCCATATAATATAGGAGCCTGGAAAGGTGGGCAAAGATCCCAACAGTAGGGTAGCTTATAATAGGCTAAGTATTAAGTAGTTTAAATTTTACAAGAAAAAAAGATAAACTTTAGATGGAGTACCTTGCATATTATGAGTTTTTATGCATCACATATTGAACTTGATCATGAATGGACGGGTCAATATACTTTCTCTTGACTAAAAGTTCTCTTAGGATAAATAGTTTTTAATGGGTCAGATTTTTTATCACTCTTCAAAATATCACTTTATCCTGAATGGCTTAATTTGTCATATGTAAGTTTATAATAAACTGGAGGCCTACAACTGCAGCGAATAAAATGAAGAAAGAGCAATATTTCTAACATATATGAAACTGTAAAGTTTGGTAGTACTAGTAGAAGTATAAAATTCATAAGTACATTACTGGGAGCTCAAACGTATGTTTTTTGCAGTTACTTTAGACTTAGTTATCTGAAGCAACGGTCTGACTAGACCCCTCATCTGTTAATCATACTTTAAAACTGAAACTTTCAAGAACTTCTTCCCAAGACCTTAAAAATATTAGATAAAGAAGATAGTGATTTCCTTGAAACTCATAGAAGGTATTTAGACCTGAATTTTCCATCTTAGCTGATAAGTCTCAAGCATAAATCCTTATATTACTTTAAGTAAAGTTTCCTGAGAAACATTAGTGCAGTTTGAAACGCCATTGGTGATGAAAAATTGTCTATAGATCAGATCTATTACATAACAGAAGGACAAAATGGTCACAGAAAGAGCTAACTATCACACTAGCAATAAAATCTATCTTAAATATGAGTTTCAGATACCAGGGTATCATGCATGATAATAAGAATCTTTATTTAACAAGCCTTTCAAGAGACTTTTAAAATTAAGACTTAACAAAAGGTCCTAGCAAGCCCCATGATTTACTTTATGTATAAATCAAACAATAGCAATGTTTAAATCACTAATAGAATATCTCTTCAGGTCCACCTCAAGGCCTCAATTTCCTAGGGAAAAACCTTTTTAACTAAAGTAATAGAACATCAGGATATAAAGAAACAACTCCATTAGGTAACTTATGAGGTTAAAAAAAGTTCCCTCAAAAGGGTACAATTACAAAATCAGCCTAAAGATTGCATTTATTTTTACAAAACCTTATCCAAATGGGACATTCAGAACGCATATCCTGCCTTAAAATTTAAGCTACAAAGTCATTAAAAATGGAAGCAGTATCCAATGAAGAACCTCCATACAAAAAACCCACTCTAATGATTATACTTTCATTTTCCTTATAGGAGGTTATATTTTAGAAGTAACGTATAATAAACTCCAAAATATTTATTAAGAATGTTATGCTTTTCTTCTTAATCTCCGCTTTGTGACTTTTCTTAAATAAGTCCATTTGCCTCTTACCATAGGATGGATACTCTAGTTGTATGGATCTAAATGATACTTGACCACCCTACTTAGTAGATATAATAATTGCAAAAAGTTAGACTTAACCAAGTATTAGCTGTTTACTTGGGAACAGCACCATTGAGCCTCTCAAAACAGAAGCCCTATACTCCTTGCAAAAAGAAGATGAAACTTGGTGTTAAATTTTCAGCGGTTACAATTGACTTGACAATTTGTCAGACAAATTTGAGAATAAAAAACTCACTTAACAAATTAACTCCTTCTCATATAGTTGGAATATAGTACAGCTGATATATCCTCAATATTTTCAAGTGTCTTATAGTACTATCACCATATGGCAGCACACAGAGCACAGCAATAAATATATGACTCTTTGGTCTCTTCTAGGCTTTTCCTCCACTAGAAATTATAAACTTCTTCCAGATGCAATCAGAACTAAAAATAGAACTCTTTCTCTGGTGCCCTGTGGATAATCCTAACAAAAACTTATTTATTCAATAGTGCTCATCAGATGATAAGTTATAAGAAAAAAAGTAGATATAAGTGATATTATATGTCATGTTTTTAGCTCTGACTACTATTTTTCTTAATCAGCCAGTCGCCTATAATTTATACCTCAAGGACATCTCCTGACCACCTCATTATGAAATTTTCTCTAGACTTATCAACCAAGTTCAACACAACAGTTTGGCCCTTGAACTGACTTTCAGGATTTTTGGAATGCCCACTTTATGCATATGTGATATATTATAGCAACAATCTTTCTTCTCTCGCTTTGGTTCTCTTTAATAATAAACTAAGGGGATGATGGAGTCATTGATGTTCAATAGCTATTGTTGGGAATATTATCATAAAACATTATTTTTATTATTTTTAGGATTGATTATGAGCTTAATAATTAATGTTTCTTTCGGGGATCAAACTCTAAAATGTTTGTAAGGGGTCAGATTGTTGGTTTAGTTATCAACAAATAAAAATTTCTTATGCAATTAATTGGTGTATACCCCCTTTAGGTTGGGATCACCTAGTGCTAGAAAAACTTTCCTATGAAGATCAAATAAGGTTTGTTGCCATTCAATAAGGGTTTTCAGAGTTGCTGAAGCATTAACAAAAGCTTTTAATGGTTTTAACTTGCAGGTTAGCCTGAGTGAAGTGGTCTACAATATTTGGGTAAATGATTTCATTACCTAAGCAAGCTTCTAACTCTTAAGGTTTTATTTTTGGGTAAATAAGAGCTTAGAGATATGCTATTTCAGAATCCAACCCATGGAAGGTCATTATCTATTCAGAAGTGGATCATGGATATGTGAATAAATTTTCCTTGTTTGATATGACTCTTTAGGTCTAAGTTTATCAAAAATAGATGCAGTTCCTAAGTGGTGCCAACCAAAGAATTAGTCGCTAAATTCCTCATTTAAAGACACTTTTTACTTCAATAAAGACAGTTCAATAAAATCTGGTAAATTAATTAGTAGTACAACATCTATTGTTCACTTGTGGAAGAGTTTAAGGAATAGTTTCTATTATTTAATCTGTTTTGTGCTCTAGTACTCTTGTGTAAGAGCTTAAGGGATAGTTTTACTTGTCCAGTTCATTCTCCATTACTCTTTTTAGAGTTTAAAAAGTTAGTTTCCCTTGTCCAGATCACTGTTAAGTTACCAGAAGAAAGGTTGTCAGTACCTTCCTGTAGAAGACTACCTAAGCGAGATTAACTATTGGTCATGAGAAAACTAAACTGGAAAGTTATCTTCTTATAACTATCACTATTCCCTTACTGTCAATAAACTCAAATACAAACAACGTATGCAGTAAACCCTAAAAATTTTACATTTACTGCTCACACACAAGGGTAGCAGAGTTTTTTAGGCTAAAGTGTAAATTATTGTATCAGCACTGTGTCTTACAAAAAAAACTTTAAAATCTGGGATTAAACTGGAGACAATGAATAAGATTTTTTTATATACAGCGTCAAAATCAATCTGAAAACCTTTGAAACAAATTACAAAAGATGAGAAAGAAATAGAGAAGTTTAAGAAGGGCAATAAAAATCCATATTTAAAAAATACTACCAAAGAGGAATGAGACTGAAGAGATCAAGTAATTGATGTTTCATTAGCTGATTAGGAAGCAGACAAAGAAAGTTTCTATCAGATCCAGATTGATGTAATGAAAATTCTAAAGCAGTCACTGACCTTGGAAATCATGAGTGCAACTGCGCTCAGATGTAGGCAGATATAGCTGACAATGATTTATATGAAGAAAATTCTTTTAGAAAATTATAGCTCACAATATATATAACTGGTATTTTGTAGCACTTTCAAAAATGACTCCTAAGAATACCCCAATTGTTGGTAGAGTAACCAGTCAAGTACTTCCTGTTACAGTTTGACTTAAGAAATTTTGAATATTCTAAAACCACATTCTTTCACCAGGAAAGTGCCCTGGCCTTCTTCTATCTTTTAAACGTGATGATGTTTGGATATGGTGACCATAAGAAAGTAGTGACCATGATAAAATGTTCAGACACTAATTGCCAAAATCTAGTGCCGCAACTAAATGGGGATAATTGAACATACAAAGACGTCAAGTATGCAATCATGACTGAGTTTGGTAGCCAAAAACGGATGTCTTAGCCACAAACAGGTGTCCTTAAGTATTAAGTTTTATAGGACGAGACCTTAGCCGCTTTCGCCAACCATTTTTAGCAGGAAGTTCAAAACCTTACTGGTGCAAATGTTCTGCCAGACTTTGATTCTCGTATTACCATGAATATGCACTTAGGCCCTACAGAGAGCTGAACCAAGCCATGGTTTTGGCGTTGGTAACCAAAACTTTCACTTTGCAAATAATCTTTATCTCAATATGTTAGGTTCAACATTTGAAGAACATAAAACATTAAAACTGTTCCCATTGAGAAAAATCAGAATGCTGGAAAATTTAACAAGTTAAATCAAATTCTCAGAACCAAGAATTAATGGGGAAAACCCCAATGGCTAAAAAGTATGGATAAACATCAGAGCTGCTGTCCTAAATGTGGTGTGGTTGGACATTTCGCCGCCTAATGTTTGGGCAAGAAACCTAAGGAGCAAGCAAATCTGGCTCAGACTAAAGAAAAGGGGATTTTAAGATTTGGGAAATGAATTAGCAGTCTAGATATGGAACAATCATGTAATTCAACCAATCTTGCTCCCTTTTATATTAAAAAATGCATTTGATATTTTTGATTTTTTTCTCAATGAAGGTACACCCAATCCGCTTTATCAGGTTGTAATTTGGATGTAAACGCTCTTACTTGAGAAAAGGCTAGGAGTATCAACTTAGAGATCATGAAAGAGATCATTTGCACATCGATAAATCCCCCCTTGGGTTGGGACCATCTAGTACTAAAAAAAAGAAAGAGATCATTTGCCTTATGCTTTTCAGATAATGTAAAATGCTGGAAACGCCAAAAACACTAAATAATTGCTCAAGACAAAGCCTAATGATGTGAACGTTTCTATTCCTATTAGTTCAAATAAAAAGTCCTTTCTGGATTTGTCAACTTAATTAATTCATACTTAAAACATGTTGTTTGATGCCAATATTCAATCAGTAAATACTTTATTACAATAGTCTGAGTGTAAGTATGTGGATATTCTAGTTAACTAAGTAAGGAAGAGCAATAATTAATATGGTGCACCTATCAATAATGTTATGGCCATGTTGGTAAAACAAATGAAGATCTCCATATTTGGAGAACAGGAAAAATATGGGACGGCCATGGCAAATACTACAATTTTCTGTGGGGCATATAGTGCATAGCCCTTCAATTTGGATAACTGGTGGTATCAGTGCCAGTCATAGAGTTGGCAAATATGAATTATGACATTCTCATTAGAACTGATTTCTGAGAAAATATGATGTCAAATGTGATTTTGAAAAAAACCTTAACTATTTTTGGGAAAATGTTGACTTTGATATATCACCAGAAAAGGGGAACTTCACTGAAAAAGAAGAAAATTTTTATAAAATTAATTTTACAATGATGGTATCATTTCAAAACAATATGTGTTAGTTATGAGAAAAATTTAGAGATGCCAACACAGGTTATTGAGAACTGGGGAATACCATTTAGACAAAAATGACAACTATCATAAACTTTTCTTTCTTGTTGCAAACACTTTTGCAACCCATTCAATTCAAGACTAAATCTAGTTTGATAATCTCATAGAGGGGATTAGTCTGCGCCCATGTCTGGGAGCAGTTGGGCAAGCAAGGCAAGAGGAGCAGGTGGAAGGCCCGCGGCCTCTAACATTCGAAAATGCCCCGGAGAATCCGGCAGAATAGAAAAAAATCTAAAAAAAAACTGGCGGTCACAATTTCCCCAGAGATACTCGCGTGGCAAGCATGATGCAACCAGTACATCAATATGCCACATTCCCAGCCACTTTTGTCGGTGGAATTTGGAGTCCGTGTGTATCTGGACATTTAAAAAATGGCCCTATGAGAAAAATTTTGTGAAGATGTACACAAAATTTTCCCAACCGCGGTGTACGTTGCACCTCACTCCATGTTGCGCGGTTGGCTGGACCTAGGTTTTGATAGCAAAATAGCAGCAGACGAGGCTGCAGCAGTGCGCGTAGTGGTTAACCTCCCCGAAGGGCAACGGGTTGTCAAAACTAAATGCACCAGATGGACAAAATCAAACCAAATTTTCCTCACGTTTGACTTTTTGCCTACTACGGTAAAACGTGACATTTTGGAGCAACACCTGAAAGATGGTCTCACCATATATGGTAAAATACAATCTTTCAAAATGCAACGTTTCATGCTGATGCCACACTTGTGCACCAGCAAAGCCATTGCAATTCTGACCCCAACTGAGGAGATCGCGAAGGACCTAACCCAGATCCCGCACTCCACCTTTATTGATATTGCAGGGCACACCACCCACCCATTCCGGGTAACCGTGGACAGCGCGCCCCCCATTTGCACCCACTGTGATGTGTTCGGCCATAAGGCACATGTGTGCCCCATTAAAGAGGGCGTTACATTCCAAGAGCACCCCTCAGTGGCCATGGCCAGCGGAGAGGTGCACTACAAACCAACTGAAAGCACCAAAGAGGCTTTCCCGTGGGGAGCACAAGGCTGCTACCTATTGGTAAAGCCCATCTCCCCGCAGGAGCAGAAGAAGGCCAAGCAGGCCCGTAGGACCGCGGCCAAGGAAGTGGCCAAGGTCACCACCACCATCCCACACTCACAACGCCAGGAGGACATGGAGACCTTCGCGGCGGAAGCAACTCAGGAATCCATCACCTAATCAGATTGGGAGGCCCAAGCTGAACGGGCCACTCAATCTGAGGATCTGATGGGAGATTCGATCTCACCCAATCGCTGCACCCAAGCCCTGGTTGAAACTGACTTGGGACCTATCCCAACCAAAAAAATTTTTTTGCCCCACTTGATGGTGCACCAAACTTATCCGCACCGCAAAAAATTTGTCCGACGTCAGGAAAACAAAAAGCGAAGGCCAAAGCCAATGTGACTCTTTCCACAAAAATTAACAAAAACCCCTGATAGTGTTGCTGCTAATACCCACGCTGCTGTGAAAGCCCGTGGGGACCTGGAAGAGGCTGGTGGGCCAGGGGGCCCACCCCCTCGCACCTAAGGTGCGAAGGGGGAAACCTTCACTCTAGGGACGCTGAATATCGCCGAAATCAAGGCCTCCCTGTCCCGGGCTAGGAAACTGAGTTTTTTACAAAATAATTTACCCGTGGATATCCTGGCCATCCAGGAAACCCACTGTCCACAAGGTTCCGAGGATGCTTGGAAAACAATGCTCCTACCATCCCTATCCTTTTGGTCAAAGCACTGTGGGGTGCTAATTTGGAAAAACAATTTTTTCAAATTTACATCTTCAGAAACATTCCTAAATGACTGAGTGCTCGTTGTCACCTTCTCATGGGCTGATGTTGCACACACAATTGTCAACATTTACACCCCAAATGGTGCACAAGAGCATCGGGAATTTTTCTCATTGGTCAAATCCCTCCCGCTACCCCCGATTCTTTCCTAATCAGTGACATGAACTGTTGGCTAACCTCACCAACGGACTGGTGGCTGCCCTCACCCCACGCCCCACAGGGTCACGTAGAACTACGCGTTCTAAAAGCCACCCTTGGGTTAATGGATGCGCTGCCATGACATGCCCCACTGCTCAAAAACATGACGCGTCCCCACATCCACAACGGCCAATTAAGGTCCATGACCTGCATTGACCTTATTCTAGTGCCAGCGAAATTCCAACCCCACATCTCCCACTTCAAAACAACGAAAATGGAATTCTCCAACCACCAATTGGTCTCAATAACATACCACTTACCCGTCACAGTTGCAAAGGCCCCACATTGGTGCAAAATCCGCCCCCCAGAGCTTGTGTCGCCAGGATTTTCCACGTGGGTGGAAGAGGCAACTTTGGCAAAATCATTTGTTGCACCGTTTTGCGTGGACCCCATTTTCACATGGGCAACTTTCAAAAAAGACACCATCTGCCACTATCACCATCTCTCATCCAGACACTCACGAGCCACATTGGCGGTTATATCGCGCACGCTGGCGGAATTGGCCCACTTGGAGTCCAACATTCCAGCCTCAGGATATAGCCCTGCATGGGGCCAGAAGTGGGCGGAGGCAGCAGCCCACCTCAACGCACTTGAAAGGCAACACAAACATCAGGTTTGTGTCCAATACAGGGCCACACGCATCACTAAAGGTGACAAGTGCACCGCATACTTCTTCAAAAAAATTTTTGAACCACGCCAGAGCGTGGCCTGCACACAGGTGCGAAAATCGGATAATTCTATCGTGGACACACTGGCCAAAGTGGCAATCGAAATGCAAAGATATTACTCCAAGTTATACCGAGCCAAACCAATTCAGCCAGCCAAAATGATGGAATTTCTCAACAGAGTTCATATCCGCACCATTTTCTGATACCCAGAAATAATGAATTTAATTACTCCAAACGAATTATGGACTACCATTCGCGGTGCGCCAAACTGAAAATGCCCAGGCCCAGATGGCATTCCATATGAGTTCTACAAAAAATATTTTAAATACATATCCCCATTGCTGCTAGCCTCACTCAACCAAAGCCTGTTGGAAACGCGCCTCCTACCAGGAGGACATGAGGCTTTTACAGTCACACTCTTCAAGAAAGGGGATAGGCTAGACTTAGCTAACTGGCGCCCCATTTCTCTAACAAACACAGACACCAAAATTTTAACAAAAATCATGGCTAACCGTTTAGGGACTGTAGCATCTGCCACCATCTCTCCAGAACAATTCAGTTTCATCCCCAGAAGGTTGATTTGGGATAACGTGCACTCTGTGGCTAATGTGTGTCAGTCCACAGCCTCTGGGGCACTTGTATTCTTGGACCAACAAAAGGCCTATGATAGAGTAAACTGGGAATACCTTAGGGCCTGCCTACAACAATTCCGCCTACCTCCCCGCTTCATTAACTGGGTGATGCTGCTCACGGAATCTGCAACAATGGCTGTGCGCGGCCCAGGTTTCCTAACGGAAGTAGTCCATCCTCAAAGGGGCCTGCGACAAGGGGACCCCCTGAGCCCACTCTTATACAACTTCAGCCTTGACCCACTACTGCGAAATGTGAATGCCCAACTCACTGGGGTCCATGTGCTAGGCCAAACCCCAGTCAAGATGATGGCATTTGCAGATGATTGCGTGGTGGGGGTGTCTAATAATAAAGATGCACGCGCGCTTGAAGCCCTCATCCAGGAATATTCCTGGGTAAGCAACGCGGCACTGAACGCCTCCAAAACCGAAATCATCCTCCTTGGTCAGTTTCAGAACTGCTGGGCCCCAGCAAGTAGTTCCCAACCCAGCCCAGCTGCTCGCCCAAGTCCACGCCTTACTAGCTCAAAACACAACGCTCCACTGGTGCTCCCCTTTGTGCCGCGACCTACCATAGGACCGATACGCCATATGGGCGTGTGGTTGGAGGCAGGAGGATACGCGTCAGCAGTAATGGAGGGCCATATACTGGACAACGTGATGAAGCGAATCGCCTCTCTCAGAGCCCACCCTACTACCCTCACTGGCAGGGTTGTTCTTGCCAACTCTATGCTCCTATCCAAAGTCTGGTTTGGAGCCCACGCCATCCCCTTCTCCCCAAGCTTCTTCAAATCCCTGTATGCTTTGCTATAAGGATGGCTTTGGTCAGGCCGCCCTCCACCAGTACAGCTAGAGGTCATGTTTGGCCCTCATCATCATGGTGGCATGGGCCTACTTGACTTCAAAGCCCATGCCGCCAAGATCCTAGGCACCTGGATTGCGGCCGTCACTGCTCCCACACTCCCATCCCAACACTGGTCCCGCGCAGCCCGCTCCAACTTCTCCCGGGCCTTGGGCCTCAAAAATCCATCAAACCCCCACTCCCTGATGAAATACCTCGCATCACACACATCAGCCACAGGTCCTCACGGGACCAAAACCCACTACAAACGAATCCTACTCTCCATGCGAAGCGCAGAGTGGAGAATTCGTATTAGTGGACATACAACCCAAAGAGGCCGCCCCTCTCCTCAGTTCACACAAGAGGTACAGGGGCTACCCATCCATGATGGCGTGATCCCCATTCGACCCCAAGTCCTATCCAGGGTGGACTACCTGGACATGATGGACATCCCTTATTCCACTGAGACCCAAAAGACTATCTGGAAATACGCACACCATCCTCTGTTGCAGCCTCAAGTCCGCTCCCATGTGTGGTGCTGCCTGAGGCAGGTGTATCGTACAGCTGAGCGCTCTAATGCTTTACACTCATCCTGTGTCGTGTGTGGCCAGTATGGAACGCTGTTTCACCGCCTGGAGAAGTGCCCCACCTCTAAAGTAATATGGCGCGAAGTCCAACGTCTGCTAGGCCAGGATCAAACACATCCCTTCAGTCTGTCAAGAGATATGTTTGCTTCATCAATGGCCTCCCCCTCCCACCCTTTTTTCATGCTCTGGTGGTTGCAATCGCCATGTGGACTATCCACACGATTGTCTTGGATGCCATCGCCGGATCCATCCCCACCCTCCCTGAAGCTGTCCACAGATTCTGGTCTCATTTGGTGGATCACTTTCAAGCGTGGATGTTTGGATATCTCCCACCACGTCGCCGGCAGCTGGTCTCCTCCTGGTTCCCAGTCTGGTTCATCAAATTGGACCCCTTCCTCCACACGTGCTCAATAGTGGCTACGCCCCCTACACACGTTCCCTCCCCTTCCCATAAGTGGCATTCCCGCTGGCAACAAGAGATAGCATCGCTTCTCTGGGGTGCCTCACCTGGTACTGAGTTTTGTCTCGTCTGAGTCATATTCAGAAGTGTCCTTCCCATGGTCGGCCTTCCCTGCAATAAATTTAAAAATGACAACTATCATTCTGCCAGGAACACAATTAGTAACTAAATGGGGTTAACTCTATAAATTCTGAAACAATTTCACTAAGAGATTATATCCCCATGGAAAAGTCAAGACTGGAGCCTTGGGTAGCTAAGGGATTAAAATCCCATATTATATTAAAAAGTTGTGTTTTACTGGACAATCTGAGTGAAAACTAAAGAAGATGATGAAGAACTAGATTACATAGTTTGCTCAATTAATCCTAATTACTGAGATCAGAGAACTTAATTATTTTGGAACTTTATTTATGATGAGATTGCTTGAGAATTTTGTGTAATTATCCATGTACAAGTGGATTAAAAGTAACTTTCTGGGGTATTAAAACATTAGCAGGAGAGGGTACTCCGATTATCTAAAAATATCAGATGATATTTGACCAGGACATCTTTCTTTCCGCTTAATCCCAATTTCAAGCAAATTTTGTAAAATTACAAAACTGAAAAGCAATTGAGCTAGCTGCTCCCCTGACCCACTGATGTCCACAGCCCCACCGCCTGCTGCTCCAGTGTGGGGCTGCGGCGAAACCACACCCAGCGTTTTCTGTTTTGGGGAAAACATGCTTGGATTGGATTGTCCAGTCCTAAACAATCCTTAGGTCAGTTCATTCCGCCCAAGGATCTCACCATTCACTTTGCATGATCTCAGGTGATGCTCATTGGCCTATCATACTGCCCTGTTCTCACATGCATTTCAGCCTTTAAGTCGAATATGGGAAGTTGTTCCCATATGCAGGCAAACCCATAATAAAATTAGCACAGGAATTTTGCAACCCACCAGCTTAATTGATTTTCACCCTATAAGGGGTACCTCAACCTCTGTTTTACAAGCAAAGCTGATGCTGCCACCGTAGCAACTGTGCCCCTGGTTTTCCAGGGCACCCCAGTTTCCCACAACATGCAATCAGACCCCACTGACTCCACAATGGTGGTTCAGTTAGCTGAGTTTCCCTCTCACCTTCCCCCAGCAGAGCTCCATCAGGATCTGATGGCAGGTTTAGCAGCCTATGGCGCTAACCCCATCCTTTAATTTGTGGTCCCCAATAAAGCCACACGCCTTGCTGGGTCTCAGGATTTTGCCACAATTAGCCTCATATTTACAAATATTGCCAACCATATTTCACCACGCTCCTTATTTACTTCTTTCCATGATCACCCATTCTGGGCCCACGTTGAGGGTGGGCGGACCATCTGTACATCCTGCTTTGAGTTGGACCACTCAAAGCTGAGTTACCCCTAACTCACTGCCTCTGCCGCCTCTAAATTCTTGGCCACAAGCTCATTGTCTGTTGGCCACCCCGCAGCCCTCTCAGAATGGGGCAATCTTACACCCACCTGTTCCAAAACCTGTTGCCACTGCTGCGTCTACAACAGCTAATCAGACCCATCTTAAGTCTGGAGCATTTATGCTCCCATTAATCAGGATTTGGCTTAGAAACAATTTTCTCCTGAGCCCCAACCTAATTGTCAGCCTCAGCCATCCCTATTGAGGAAAACCTGAACTTGTATTACTTGAAAGCATGGTCCTCAATAAATGAAACTGATGAAACAGGTAATATAATTGAAAACTCCAAAGTTGACATTAGAGAATTTATCCCTAAATGATCCCCCATTGTGATCCCTCAGCACTTTTATGCCCCACACCCAAATGACAATTTGTTATGCACCCAACACCATTTCTCTTTGGCAGCTTCTGCCCAACCTGATAAAGTTTTTTTACAATATTATATCCAGAACAGCGATGAAACTGTCCAAAGGTCTCCTCCTTCCCATTATTGCCCAGACCTGCCCCCAGAGCAAAATTACCATTCTCCAGCTGCATAAACATGCTGCAAATGCCATTCAGAAAGTGGTTGCAGCTTCACAATTAAAAACAAAAATAACCCGAGATAACACTGCTTTAATATCCCAACTCTCTGCTATCTGAATTCAAGCGGAAAAGTGCTTGTCCACTTACCTGAGCGCAATTTATGATGATGATTTCTAAAAACAACGGATTCTCTGTTATCTCGCCCCCATATCACTGATAAACCCACGCCCTTGCTCTCTGCCTTGGCCCGCACTTTATATGATGTGGGTACAGTAAATGAGCCTCCTGATCCCCTTTTCCCTTATGCTATAGTAGAATAAGAGATTCGTCGCTGTGCCAACCAGTTTATTCTTTTTTCATTTGTGTGTGTCTCACTGCTCATTTAGGGTAGTTAGTCATGGTTTTTTTTGGTTTAATTAGTTTTGATGCTTCTGTTTTGGTAATGTCCATCCCCTGGTCAGCATACCTCTAATAAATTTTATATTGTTATAACAAAGCCTCTATGGCGGTGAGAGAAGCGTTCATCTGAATATTAAATGGTATATCAAAATTTAGGTACATTAGTGGTGGCGCTTAAGTGAGGCAAAGCCTTAGTTTATCAAAGGCCAGCTGATAGATTCCTGTCCACTAAAATTGTACGCCATCCTTGAGGAGGTTAAACAATATTTAACATATTTTGCTAAAATTCTCTACAAATTGGCGGTGATAGTTGATCATTTAAGGAACATTTGGCCGTTTCACTTGCTACTCAGTCATGTAATATGTTCAATGGCTTTAAATTATCTTAATTAAAGATAAGAACCATGCTTGTCAATAACAAACCCTGTTTTTTCCAGTGCTCCCATAAAAGTTGCATTTATGTAGCTTTTTTGTTCACCCTCAGCGAGGCTCCAGAAAACTTCTTCTAAGTGATGCAGGTATTTTAGACCATTTTAGAAAAAATGTTGATAGCACTAAAATAAAATAAAACAGAGGAGATTTTTAAATCACCTAATATACTACCCTTAGCCTGCTAAAAAGGTAGTAGGGACATTGCACAACCCCTGCGGCATTCTAGTAGTTTCTTTGAAGCCTTGGGCCATAATCATGGCGCATTTTTTTCTGCTCATCTTTGAGCAGCTCGATCTACCAATAGCCAGATATTAATTTCTTGGCTGAAAAGTATTGCGTGCACCCAAGCAGTCTAGCGCATCATCAATACATGTCATTGGATTAGAGTCTTTTTTTGTAATGTTGTTGAGCTTTCTATAATTGATTACAACGTGATTTAAACAATTCTTCTTCATGATATTTAACACTGGGTGGCCCAAGGACTCTTTGAGGGCACTAACATCCTGTGTTACACCAATTGGGTAGTTTTTACTGATGATTTCATCAGCCATTTTGAATGCCTTTTAGGACGGAGGCAAATTGTCAGATATTTTCTAATATTATTAAGGTGTAACACATCATTTTCACATTCCAATTCAAATAAATCTTTCACAAAATCACACTGTACTTTCTAAAGGGCCAGAGCTTAGTCCTTTTCGTCCTCAGTTAACTCAGAGAGGCATTCCCAAGATACCAGGGATCATACGGATTGGGAATAATTGCTACCCAATCCCAAGTTCATCCAGACTAACAGAATCTTGGACATATAAAACTTCCTAATTGGTAAGATATGAGCAAAGGCAACAATTTGATGTCACATAATTTGAATACCATATATGGTACAAGTTTATTTGAAAGCACATAATTTTGCCATGGTCAGAGAGCTAAACCCAGGTAAAGCAATCAATTACAAGTATAACAAGCAAAATGGGTGTGAATATCTCACTGTATAATCCCTGGCAAAATTTGCAAATTAACTTCTGTCACCAATATAATTTAGGCTTCGCTGGAATGTTTAGTTTTTGTCACGAAATTGACCATGGGCTCCGCTAGTGTGCCAGGCCAACCAGTATGAAGACTGGTTACCCTTTGCCATTTTTCCTTCATTGGTGTACCAACCCCTACAAGTCCTGCGTCCAACCTACCAACTAACCACCAACGGCTTTGCCTTTAGCCCCAGGTGTCCTTGGTGTGTGCCCCAGCAAGTCCTGCCCCCTTCTTGGGTGGCTCAGGCACTTCTGTGCTGCCCCACCCTCGTGACCCTTCACCAACCCATCTGGGTATGCCCCAACAAGTCCATTCCCCTTCTTGGGCAGTTATGGCACCTCCCGCGCTACACCCTGCTAGGGTTATTGGCTATGCAGCTCATCCGCTGGTAGCCAGCTGGCCAGGTTCCTGCTGGTTCCTCATAGAGAGGAGGCATGGGAGCTGGCAACGCTGGCCACTCCAGGTGTGATCACCCACACCTATCAGGGATCTCCTATCCCACCTTCCTCACTCTAATTGCACTAAGATACTTCAAACAAACAGGAAAGATGAGCAAACAAGAGATGTTTATTAAGAGGAAATGAACGACTATTTATACTACTTTCAGGGTACTTTGCCCAAGTACTATTTGGTCAATCAACTACTGGAAAACCCATTACCCTCTTGATTCCAAACCTCTATCAGATCATAAACTTTATTCATTTATACTCATAGCGATTCCCTCCAGATCTGCTCATCTGATCACTGGATATTAAATTAGGTCAATCCTCAGCATAAGTCACTGGTCAATCATATATAAATATATATATATATGACTTTGAGCATCCTCGGCATGAGTTGCCAGTGCTCTAAATTAGATGACAGAACCATTTTGGACGATTCATAACAGATTCATCAGCTTTCCACTAGAAATTCCCACAACGATCTTTGGATGGCATTTTGCAGCTACCGCAGCTTACGCTGACCCTAAACTCAATCAAATATATAATGTTAAATAGTATCAAACTAGGATATTAGCCAGCAATTACGCCCAACTAACCAAAACCCCTAATTTGGATTTATAGAAGGAGTCATATGGTTGAAATCCTAACATTGCCCTCCACTTAACCAGATGATATCCTTCAGCGCGACCCACCCTGATGGTGGTTCAAGACCTCCCAGCACCCTCACAAAGGAGCGCTGGTCTTGACCAGTGGCAAAAGCCACTCTGTAACTAAAGCCTTCAACTACTCAAGCAGCCACTAGTGAAACCCCTGTAGTGAGCACCACTGTTGTGAAATTGACCATGGGCTCCGCCAGTGTGCCAGGACAACCAGTATGAAGACTGGTTTCCCTTTGCCATTTCGCCTTCATTGGTGTACCAACCCCTACAAGTCCTGCGTCCAACCTACCAACTAACCACCAATGGCTTTGCCTTTAGCCCCAGGCATCCTCAGTGTGTGCCCCAGCAAGTCCTGCCCCCTTCCTGGGCTCAGGCACTTCTGCACTGCCCCACCCTCGTGACCCTTCACCAACCCATATAGGCATGCCCCAGCGAGTCCATCCCCCTTCTTGGGCAGCTATGGCACCTTCCACGCTTCACCCCGCTAGGGTTAGTGGCTATGCAGCTCATCCGCTGGTAGCAAGCTGGCCAGGTTCCCGCTGGTTCCTCATAGAGAGGAGGCATGGGAGCTGGCAGCGCTGGCCACTCTAGGCATGATCATTCACACCTATCCGGGATCTTCTATCCCACCTTCCCAACTCTAGTTGCACTAAGCTACTTCAAACAAGCAGGAAAGATGGGCAAACGAGAGATGTTTATTAGGAGGGAATGAACGACTATTTATGCTACTTCAGGGCTACTGCGCCCAAGTGCTCTTTGGACAATCAACTACTAGAAAACCCATTGCCCTCTTGATTCCAAACCTCTATCAAATCATAAACTTTATTCATTCATACTCATAGCAATTCCCTCCAGATCTTCTCATCTGATCACTGAATATTAAATTAGGTCAATCCATCCTCAGCATAAGTCACTGGTCAATCGTATATAAATTCATATATAAATAAGACTTCAAGCATCCTCAGCATGAGTCGCTGGTGCTCTGAATTAGATGATGTAACCATTTTAGACAATTCATAACGTATTCATCAGCTTTCCGCTGGAAACTCCCACAGCAACCTTTAGATGGCATTTTGGCAGTGAACTCAGCTTCCGCTGAACCTAAACTCAATCAAATATATAACATTAAATAGTATCAAACTAAGCGATTAGCCAGCAACTACGCCTGACTAACCAAAACCCCTAATTTGGATACTATTGGAAGGATTCATCTGGTTAAAATCCTGAAAGCTCTGATTAACGCTCATCAGAATACCCATAGTTTCCAAAAATTGGTTGGGTTACAACTGGGTGTAGCTGCAAATCCACTAATAACCAATTGGCGATATGCCATACTTGAACCTGAGGGTAACAACCCATTGACTTTGAGGCTCCAGGCCTCCGCCCATAAGTTATAAATAACAGAAGAGTTTGTCCAAGTATTCCCCAAAGTATTTTATACAAAATTGGATCTGCCTTTATAATTTCTCATACATGAGGCTCCAGTAAGAAAATCATAAATTTCATTTGTAAAATTGATGGCAGGAGCAGATATTACACTGAGACAAAAATTCAGCGGCAATGCACTGTAGGTTCTCAGAGGTTGTTGTTTGAGGCCTCATGGTACTATAGACTTTCCAGTGATCTATGTCCAGAGTGAAGCCCAGTATCTTCACAAGTTTAATATCCAATATCGATCAGTACCCACTGTCTACATTCGCTCTGACTTTGAGCTTTATTTATTGTGATATTGGTATAAGTGCACTCAGAAAAATAAGCATTAGAAAATTTTATTGTGTGGACATCCAAGCTATCCACTTGAAACAAACAAAAATTGGAATATCTTCGCCTAATGGCGATCTAGATTCCTATAATATTACAATGGATACAACCACTTGTTCCCCGTCCAACTTTGAATCTTACCAGAGAGGACCAATAGTTCTTGTTGTTCTAACTATTGAAGTTAAACCTTTAATATTTTCTGCGCTAACTAGGCTTTGTGTTCTTTCTGTGAATGGGTGGTCACCAGTACCACACCTCAGTTATAGCTTGTTAAATCATCATAAATGGGGCATCGTCAACTTACATATGTTTAATGAAAGATGATTCTGGGGATTTTTTCTTACCTGAAATTTTTAAAAAAGGAGGCAGAGTAGAAAATCCTGGTTCCACTCCACCCAGTTTTTCCTCAATACTTCATTCATGGGGGGTTCACAGTATAACCTTGAGTTTATAATCCAGTTTTTGGGCAATGATTTGCATTTTGACCCGTTTTTTACAGAGATGATAGGTGACCTGATCAATATTAGGCCTATCATAACAAGGGCTATAAGGCTGATTTAATTCCTTCTTTTAGGGATATGACCCTATTGTGTGGTTCATGGGGTCCTAATGACTTTTCTAGGCGCCTAAAAAGTGGCAGCATATCAGCGGAGATAATTCACCATATGGGTAAAATAATGCTCCTCCTTTAAAACTGGTAATAGAACACAATACAACCCTAGTATGGCACACAAGCATGGCGAGGGGCGATTTAAGCATCAAACATTTATTACATTAACCCCAGATAGCATCTGCACCTCCAAATAGGAGTGTTCACAAGATTCTTCACAGGTTTATTTCTGTTAAAGGAGTTATTGAGGAATTTAATTTCCTACTGGTCATCCTTTCTGAGCCATTGAACTCCTTGATAAGAGATCCTTGTCGTTAAGGTAGAACATGCTGCCCTTCCTTAAATTTGGCATAGCTAATTTCTGAATTACAGAGAGTCCAGAAAGTTTATTAACATTGTCAACTTAGTGTTATCAGATTCTCTGCTCATAAAAATCTCAAAGAGATCAAATAAAATTGTACATATTTCCATTATTATCAAAATTGGGATATCTAAAAAGGGCCAACTGGAAATTTATTTTTATGGCTGCAGGGCTGAAGGGCTTGTATTGTTCCTATATAACTTTCACGTTACAAAAACGAGTAGTGAGACATAAGGGCTTTGAACCACTAGAGCAGCCTGGATGGAAGAAAATGAGGGAACTTGAGTAGTAATAAGCAACAGTAGTGCATATGGATTGTACTGTATTCTTGCAAGTTATCAATGCTTAATGCTTAGGAGGAGGAGTCGCTGGAGTGTCTGGATGGTTAGAAGCTTTAATACCTAGAATGGATGTAAATGTGATAGGTAATATTTGCATAACTAGTGCCTCATTGCCTTATATATCTCTTTCCGTCAGAAGGTTTCCTAATCATGAATGAATTTTCAGGGGTCATTCACTAGACCAACCATGTCAGCACTTAAAGAGATTATTTCAAATCTTATTTTAGATGGTCCAAAGTATTAGAAAAAAAGCGCATTTCCGCTTGCAACATGGTTTCATTCTCAACAATTTTTGGTTAGTAGCCATAATATCAGCTTTTAAGATGAGGTTTTCACTTACCAAGGACCTTACTTTTTGTACCTGAGCTTTTCAATTCCAGTTGCAAAAAATCAACTTCCTAATTCAGATCAGTATCAGAATAAACATCTAAATCCATATCATCATCTAATCAAGGTGTCATCAATGAGCTTCTGTACCTTTAACAAAATCTTTCAGTTGGCGATCATGGCCAAATTATGATTTCAAAAAGTTGACTAATGTTAGCATTTAAATTGAATACAGCTGACAAATATTGTCAAAATTATTTTTCTGGGCCTCAAGAACAGTGATTCATCTTCAGAGCGTTGCGCTACTTATAACTTGAGGTATTCTTTGACTGGGCTATTGTGATCCATACTTAATCAAAATAATGCTCAGGAAAACAAGGTGCGGGCCCCTTAAGTGAGCACCAAATATTGAAAAGCGCAGAGCCATTGGAATTCAGCTTTATAGTTTATCAAAACACAAAAATAAAGGTTATTGTTTGCTTACAGTAATTTTGGTAAAAACTTTAAACATAAAAGCTTATTATTTTTTTAGGGTTATTATTAAAAGATCAAAGAAGCACACTGTATTATCCAATACTTCTAGTGGCTCATTGGCTCGCTAAAAACTTTCCTGATATTAGGCTGGCTTCAGGCTACATAGGAAAAGATACCCCCAAATTACACTCCTGTTTATATGTGCTCTTCTCTTAACCAGTATTCTTATAAGTGCAATTTATGGCTACTAAGCAGCACTTAAAATGGTAAAATAGAGGCGTGATACCTAAATTAGGCAAGGAAAGCAAATGCTTAGGGCTTGTGCATTTTCATATTAACAATACAACGATTGCAATTAAGATGGTGCAAGAGGGCTATAGTAATATTAAGAACTTATTACCAGTTATTTTACACTGGAATGATGGCAAAATAGGATATTAAAATTAGAGTATTATAGTAGGTGATATGAAAACTGAGGCCACAGGCCACGGTGATCAGTAAATTAAGAAAGCAAAAGTTTCTAAAGTAAGAAATAAATTTTATCTGCCATTGTGATTATTAGTGAATGAAGGCACTGCGGAAGAATTACTAATTGTAATCTAATAAAATTTGCAACTACCTACAAAGCAAGCCTGTGAGGCGGTATAATTTATAATAATTAATCAAACCATATATCTAAATATTAGTTGAAGTATAAAATTAGTATATTATAATTGGTTGATTGGCTAAACCAATTGTAACACACAATATTACAATTGGAAATATGATACATATTTTTATAGCAAGTAAAAATTAGAGCAATCATCAATAGTGGGGCCTCAATTGATATTGTCTTTATGAAGTTGGTGAAAATTCAAGACTCATCCAGGTCTGGAATATAATAAGGTCTACAGGACTGTGGGTTTACAAACTACAACTTTTAAGGGGCTACAATGCTTTCCCTTTATGGTTTGGATCACTTATTGTCGAAAAATTTGCAACTATTTTATCAACCAGAATTATGAGATATTCACTGCACCAACACCATATGACTGTATGGGGTTTGGTGTGATCTTATGATATCATTTTCTATCTAAGGCAACCTTTGCATCTGTTTATAATTAAAATGATGAATAACCCCAAAAGAAGAGCAATGTTTTTATAAGTCTATTATATATAAATAAACTAATCCCAACAAAGTATCACCAGACTGGTCAACAAACAAAGGTTTTGCCTAATAAAATTAAATAGTTCTATGGAATTCCTTTGAGAGCACAAAGGTCTTCTTTGATAATTCCAAAGAGCGGTGCATCTTTGAAACTTGTATTACATTTAATAAACCTGAAAATATGTATGCTAATTCAGTGAACCAGGGAAGAAAGCTAAAATGAACCATGTGTCACAACTGATATTTTAATCACTGGCCATAGTAAATTTTAGGTGTTGGTTACTAGCTTAATGGATAGGACAATAGGAATAAAAATATATAAAATAGAGCAAATGTTCACCTGATTTCAACTAAGGAGATTTTACTCAATCTATGAATTTGGCCAGCAAAATAAGATGGGAAACTAGATGACTCAATATAAGAAAAAATTTCATACCTGATCAAGAAAAATTTAATAGGGTCTTTTAAGAACAGAAGGATAAGGTCCTTAATTTTTTGTGGAGTATTATGAGGAGTTTTATCAAGATTAAAGCCTTGTCTTTTCCAAAGGAATAGTCCATAAAATCAAAGTCATGGATCAAATGCTGATTCAAGTGAGACCAATATGACAATTGTAGAAAGTGAGGCCATAGTCGCCTCAGAAAATGGCAAGCTATACAAGCATGGATTACTTGTTTCATATTCATGTCCCTGAGCAAGTCTGATCCTAATTGTTAATGTCATGGTTAAATGAGCTGATAGTAGGCACCAACCCCAAGGATAAGGCTGGGCGGCAGGAGGTCCAGAAGGTGAGACTTCAGGCCCTCCCCGACCTCAAGAATACCTTGGACCAACGCTGGGTACAAGTAAAATATGCCCAGGTTGGTACTAGTGTGATGCAAAACGCCCAGCCCCTTGTATCGGCTCAGGCGTTAAAATGGACGAGCTATTTAATTAATGATGATGGTGCTATTTGGTTGATCAGGAACAGAGGTTCAAAACCCGTTCCATTTACAAAATTACACGTTTGGGTATGTTACAACTTCAATTAAATACTCGAGTTAAGTCAGTTTTGGTGTATAATACCAATTTGGATGGAAGTGTGCGCCTATTGGTTCATCAGTGCTTGGGACCACTTCTGAAGACCCCAGAATAACCCCAACAATGTTTAAATATGTTTGTGACCAACATTCCTCGTTGGTTGACTTTTTACAATAAACTTTCCCATTTTTACGTTTGATTTATGGTTCCTTGCGCGAATATGTGTGTGGACCACCTTTGAGGAGGTCTCCAACAACGTTGGCCACTACATTTTAACACAAATAACTAAAGTTCCTGGTGCACTGTTGGACCGCCCTGGTCCCCTCCAGATCAAGGCACCCAAGCTGCCTAGCACCAATCTACCTTTGGTTATGGACTCCCCTTTGGGTCCACCCAAGTTTTGTTGTTTCTTGTTTATCTAATATTGTAAACCACGTTGTACACCCTTGCCTTGGGTCCCTTCTGTTCTAACACCATATGCGGTGCCATGTTTCTTTTTTAGTACTAGATGGTCCCAACCTGAGGGGGGATTCATCGATGTAATGCGGTGCCATGTTTCCCATTCTCTTAATGGCTAGTTCCCTGTCATTGTGGGTTTGCATCCCGCACCACCTCTCTGGGAATAAGAGAGTTACAGACACTCTTTTGACAGTTAAGAATAAGGATGGAGTAACTGAGTTTTCATAGTTTACCTCTGGCTAAATAAAATACATTGAAGGACTCATATCCATCATTGTGCATATATAATGTTTTTAATCTCTTGGAAGAAGCCCAGTTCATTTCAGTAATGGATCTTATATTGGGCTACTGGCAGATTGATCTACCAGAAGAAAACTAAAGATATGTGAAAATATAAACGCACAAGGACTATACTAAATGATGCAAAGGCCTCAAGCCTTTACAATGTGTCAGCTAAGTTCCAGTGGGAAATGGAAGCCATGTAAGGTGACATAAAACATTGTGTGGCCTTATTTACCTAGACAATATCAATGTCTGTAGTCACACATTTGTAGCTAATCTAAAGCACTTGAAAGAGGATTTATATTTCCAGTAATCAAACTCAAGATAAAACCTCAAAGATGCTATTTTTTAAAAAATAAATCAAGTATTTAGGCTTTATTGTAGACTCTGGTAGATTATGGCCCCATAAACCCTAAAGCTGAGGTGGTTTGTGTCATGTAAAGACCAAGGAATGTTTGGGACATCCAGGTAGTTCAAGAATGGCTGAGTAATAACGCCAGCTTATTAAAGCTTTGCTTCCATTGCTAAGTCACTTTTAGCTATTGAAGGATTTTAATAAAGGCTTTTAATGAAGTAAGGAAGCCTAGAAATTTTTTGATGAAAATGAAAATTTTAATGACTGAATCCATATTGTAATATTTATACATTGTTTTCACTTTCATTACACAACTTATTGTATCTTTAATGGCAATTGGTTCCATATTTAGTCAGGTATATGAAACTGGGAATGAAAACCATGTAGCATATGTGAGCTTAACACAGCGCAAACAGGAGTTATATTATATCGTGGCAGAGCGTGAATGTCTTTTTTTATTATACCTTTAAGCAGACCAGAGTATATATCCAGGGAGTACATTTTAAGGCGGTGATAGACCATTCATTGCTTAGATGACTGTATAGTTAAAAAGAGACTGAAGAGATATTGTCCCATTGGGCCTTTAGATTAAAAGAATACAATACTAAGATTTTACATTTTGTGGGTACTAAACATCAAATGTAGATGGTTTATCACAATTGTCAACAGTTCTAGCCCTTCAAAGAAAAGCATATAATTTTTATAAAGAAATTAATTATTGAATCATTCTTAACCAATTACTAGAAATTCGAAAAGCATCAAACAAGGTTCTGGAAAACAAAAATTATCAAGGGTTGACTAATTTGATCTCATGGGTAAAATCCCCTACTGTTTATAAAGCTTTCTGGGCAAACCTTAAGCATTAATGCATTTCATAAAACTACTGGATATGGAGGCCTGCAGAAGACATAAGATCATGCTTGTCAAGTGTACTATTGGGAATTTCTTAAGTTTGACATTAAAGAAATTATTGCTTGCGTGAAATGTTCCAGGCACACAAGCCCCATTATAAAAGCCAAAACATTCTTACTAGCGAAGCCTGAGTTGCCATGGCACAATATATCCATTAACATAATGAGTTTTTAAGATGAAACTAACTGAAGCCAATACATTATTATGGCAATTAGTCATTTGACTCATTGGGTAGAGATGCGCGCTTTAGCCAAAGTAGATTATAATAGTACTTCAAGTTCACAATAAAGAAGTTAGTAATTGACATGTTTCAGGACCATGTTGTAATACCGCGTATACCTTAATAATTTGAGGCCAGAGGTCTGAAGTTTCAGGGTGTTATATACTTTGTTGCTTTTTGTAATAAAAAAGTCTTTTACTCCAGATACTATGTCTGTAGTGTTAGTTCCTAAATATATGTTGACCATAAATTCTTAAAAAAGGCTAAAAGAAATAGTAGTCTTTATTTTCATCAAAGCATCGTTAAAAGAGAATTTTGTCTAGTAAATCCCTAAGCTAAGATCCAGACTCATAATAAATTGTGGATTCAGTGGTAGGTTAGTCATTTTGGTCCAATAGGATTCACTCGCCTCATAGATCAGGTTTGAACCCCAATACTAGGGTGTGGAATGTCATCAGGAATTGTCCCTGATAAGGGCCTAGCTATTTGGCCAATATTGGGTTTAATGCCCATCATCAACCTCGTTCAAATCTCCTATTTTGGGTTGGAAGCCTGAAAATGCCCACCTCTAGATCTTGGCATATGGGGGAAACGGATGGAGGAAGCAACTATGGATGCAGTTTTTAAATATACCATGAACAACCTCTACAATTGAGTGTTTGTTGCCCCGCTTATAAATAACCTTGTAAGGCCCCAATCAGTTGGTAACCAATTTATTGTCACGACCTCCAGGCCGATGATGGTATAAAAGAACTAGGTCACCCAGTTGGAAGGTGTGCAGGGGGTCATGATTATCATTAAATTAGTTAGTTTCTCTACTGGTAGCAGCTAATAAGTTCTCAGAAGCTAGAGCCTGGAGTCAGATGATTTCATTGGCAATGCTTTGCATAGTAACTTCAGGGGCGTCAGGGGATGCCTGATCTAACATGTCCTGTACTCTGAGAAAAATGGGGATTTAATCCATACAAAGCCTGGAAGGGCGACATCTTAATGATTTGGTGGTAGCTTATTTGATAGGCCGGAATTGCACTAGGCAAATATTGGGGCCAGTGCAGAGGGTCAGTCATGGCCATTTCTGAAGAGTGTCCATTAGGGTACCATTCGCTCACTCCATCATTCCACCAGTATCAGGATGGTAGGGGGTGAAAAATACCTGGGTGGATCCCATCAGCTCGGCTAAATCATTCACCGTGATGATCAATTTTTCCCATTATTGGAGAGTATTATGTGAGGGCACCCATGCTGGGTAAAAAACCAATCATATAATAAGGTGGCAGTAGCTTTTGCTGAAGCGGAAGGTAGTATACAGCTTCAATCCACTTAGTTAAATGATCTACAGCTAGAAGGAGGAACCAACGACCATTAGAGGCTAGAGGGAGAGGTCCCACAACATCAATGCTAATAGTATGGATCTAGTACTAAAAAAATGCTAATAGTATGGAAGGGTTCATGAGGTGAAACCACTGAATGTTGTGACCAGGTATTAGATCCATCTTGACTTTGGCATACCAAGCAGTACTCCAATACATCTTGGATGGCAACAATCATTCCTTCCAAGTAACATTAAGTCTTGAGCCATTGGTAAGTTTTCTGAACTCCTCCATGGCCAACTTGCCAATGTCCCTCAAATATGACATCAGTTCGCTCTGAAGTTCATACATAGGGCACCCATTTTTGGGACACAAGCTTGCGCAGTTGGGCATTTTTGACTTGAAGACCAGCTGATTTTTTTGCTAATTCCTTTTGAAAGGTCAGTGATTCATCTTTCCATAAGTGTGGTTGAGTTAGCAAGTTGTAAAGTCAATCCTCCTCAGTGCAGTTAAAGTTAATACGGGCAGCTGGGATAGGTAATCCAAATTTTGTTGTATGGGTCTTGGTTGATGGTTGATGGATGATGGAAAAGTCGTAGTTTTGAAGTTTTAACGTCCATCAGGCTAACCTCCCATCGGGGTCCTTCATTTTGCTGTAGCCATCCCAGGGATGCATGGTTGATAATTATAGTAAATTGTTTTCCATATAGATAAGGTCAAAAATGATTAATAACCAATAATACTGCCAAGAATTCGCGTTCTGTTACGCTATAGTTGCATAATGCTCAGGTTAGAGTTTTGCTATTGTAGGTGATAGGATGGTCTACCAAGTTTTTATCATGCTGCGATAGGATGGCTCTGTTGGATATATCACTAGCATCAGTAAAAAAGAGAAAGGGTTTATCAAAGTTAGGATGAATAAGTACTGGAGAGTGGGATAGATTGACATGTAATAGGTCAAAGGCCTGCTATTGCTCTTCTTTCCACTGGAAGGGTATCCCTTTCTTCATTAAACATACAAGAGGCTCAGAGGTGTCAGCAAAGTGGGGGATGGACGGCAATAATATCCCACCATCCCTAAGAAAACTTGTACGTCTCATAGAGATTTAGGGGGAGACATTTTGAAAGTGGCCAGGACCTTGTCATCCATTGGGGATATTCCAACTTTACTGACCTATGGCCCAAAAGATCCATCTCACTCTGGAAGAAAGAGCATTTTGATGGCTTTAGTTTTAATGATAATTGCCATAACCGCTGAAAGACTTGCCTGAGGTGATTTACATGTTCAGTAAAGGTTCTCAAAAAAACGGTAATATCATCAAGATAAACTAGTATGCAGAGCATTTTAAATCGCCTAGTAGTCCGTCCATAGCGCGTTGGAAGGTAACAGGGGCATTACACAACCCTGAGGCATTTGAGTGGGCTTGAATAATCCTCCACTTGTGACAAGAGCGCATTTTGCCCAATCTTCTGGTGACAAATCTACTTGCCGGTATCCCTTTGGTGAGATCCATAGCTGAGAAATAGTGGGACCCTGACACTAAGTGTGGGGAGTCATCTATATGCGGCAGGGGGTAACTATCTTTGTGAGTGATAGAATTGAGGCGGCGATAATCCATAACAAGACGGTGACCACCATCCTTTTTCCAAATCAATAAGAGTGGGGAAGCCCATGGACTTTTGGAAGGCACAAGTAACCCAGCCTTCAACAGTTTCTGTAACTCTAAGGCCACTTGAGCTTCCTCCACTTTGGATTTTTGATATGGTCAGAATTTAAATGGAAAGTGATCCTAAGTTTTAATTTGATGAATTACCTCAGATATTTTTCCATAGTCACATGGTCCTGAGGAAAAAATATCACCATACTCCTAAAGGAGGTCTTCAACATCCTAGCATTTGTTTGGGGTAAGATTATCCCTAATCCTACTGTCAACCAAAGCTATGGTGGGTGGGGGATTAAATCCTAAATCCTGTAATGAGATAAAGAGATTTTAATCGCCAATACAATTAATGGGACGTAGTTTTACACAAGCAATAGGGGCATGCTGAGGGACCTGGAGAGTTTTAGTGGTTAAATTCCCTAGTAGAATAGATATAGATTCCCATAGACAGGATCCAAAATTCCAGTCAGGTCAACGCTTCCTTGATGGAAGGGTTTAGGTGTCCACTAAGCCCAAAATTTGATCATTAGGGGTAAGAATCTGAATCTTCATATCTACAACAACTTGTGAGCCCGAGGGTATTGTAATAGAATGAAAGGTATACAGAGGGATCCTCACTTCAGCATCCACAGCCTCCGGGGTAACTTGGTTTTTCCCCTAAGACTTGGTACTCAATTTTTCAAATGGAGGATAGGTATTCGAGGAAGCATGTCCATTTTTTAGGGGCTCCTTTATTTTTTTGAGGAGTTCAAAATTAATGTAATCCAAACCCTAGTAGGGATAGGTATTTTTCCTTGTGGTTGATGATGCAGTTCAACTCCCACATCAGTTGGACCCCAATAAGCAACTCAGAGTTAATGTTTTCTAAAGAGCGGTGGGAAAGTAAGTAATTACTTCCCAAAATGAAGATGCAAAGCAGAGTAGGCTCCTACAGCCTTAGTAGACTGACTACCTGCCATCCCTTATTCAGATTCATGAATCAAGTCTGGAGCCATTTTTATCTTTTGGATAAGCTGGGAGGAAATTAATGTTGACTGGAGAACCAGTTTCAACTATCTCCAGGACTTTAACTTTATGGACTACTACTTTGACTTGAACCATCGAAAATCCAAATTGTGAGTTAATAGCTTGTAGACTGTCATTAGATATTTGCAATGAACAAGCGGAGGATTCTTCTGTGGCCAAGCTTGGTGTTGTTCAATGCGTTTAAAAGTTTTAACTGCCAAGGCTTGGTTTTCTATAGAAGAGCTTAACACCAAAAGTTGTTTGGGTAACTGACCAACATAGAAGTAAGAAAGCGGGAGGTTTTTATTTCCTTGAATAGACAGAGGGACTTCACCTTATGACGGGGCATCTAACACAAAACAACTTGAAGTACTGGTGATACAGCTAGAACTAGAACAAGGGTCTTTAGGCACTTGTTTTCCGTCAGCATAGGGAGCCTCTTGCCCTATACTGACTGATCTTTTGCCAACTTAAGTTGAAGGATTTGGCAGTCAGCTACAGTGTGGTTGTTTCTTCTGCAATAAGTGCAGTATAATTTGGGTGTAAGCAAATCGGGGGGGTGTAATGTCAATAATTGGGTCTAGGGCTTATTGGTGCTAAAATGAGGTAGGCTTCCAGGCTTAAGTAGTTTGGCTGAAATTTCCAATATAGCCTCTTTAATATGGTGTAGGCACGTTAATTTAGACTTCACCGCTTTAAATAAATTAAGTCATTAAGCATATTTTAAATACCAAAAAAAAGCGGTGATGACATCATCTAATGTAATATGATTCCCTGCAGCCAGAGTTTGTGCTTTGAGGTAAAAACAGGGGGTGAATTTGCTGATAGTTTCCCTCCGATTAAGGCTGATACCTAAAAGGTCTGTTTTTGGTTGGTTATAGTTAAGTCGCTTCTGAATTCCTGAAGCAAGGCAGTCTTGGCATCAGCACAAGTATGACAATGCATCAGATGGGGGTCCATAGTGTCTTGAGCCATATGGCTAAGGCAGTTAGTCAAGCGTTTAGGTCGCTGGGTATCGTTGGCTTCTTCCATAGCATTTCCTTAGCATAATAAGAGGGAGAAGATACTTCCTTTGCCTGGGATGTACTTCTCTTTGAACGAAGGTTTGAACATGCCACAGGAGGGTTAAGGGTTGACTAACGTTTATTGACATAGGAGGACCATTTTCACCAAAAGGGGAACTGTTTATTGCTGGACATTTTGTAAGAATGGAGGGCGTCCACTTTATTTTGTATGGTGTTGATATCCTCAATTATTGAGTCTACCCGATTGTGGGCACATGAAGGGCCAATTTGGTGGCAACAAGAGGATAACTGTTAATCCTCGCTTTTGAGCTCAGTAGTCACATCCCAAAGTTTGAGTTGGTGTTGCTCAATGATGAGAATTCGTTGCTCCATCTCGCGCATCATAGCTGTGAAATTATCCAAAAGTTTAAGGCGTTCCTGATCTAAAGTAAAATTGGATGCCAGATTGTTATTATTCATAGTTAGGCTTTTAATTATCATATTTCACCGTGAACTTGGGGTGTACCTGACAGGGAGCACCAGTTTTATTGGGACCATAAGTGTAATACCTCATATCCCTTAATAATTTGAGGCCAGAGGGCCTAAAGTTTCAGGGTGTTGAAATATCCCTTGTTGCTTTTCTTGGTCAAAAAGTCTTGTACTCTGGATACTATGTCTGGAGTAAAAATTTCTAAATAAATATTGACCAAATTTTACTTAAAAAAGGCTAAAATAAAGAGTAGTCTTTATTTTTGTCAAAGCATCGTATAAGGGAGTTTTGTTCAGTAAATCCCCAAGCTAAGATCTAGACTCATAATAAATCAGGGATTCAGTGGTAGATTAGTCATTTTGGTCCAATAGGATTAACTCGCCTCATAGATTGGGTTTGAACCCCAATACTAGGGTGTGGAATGTCATCAGGAATTGTCCCTGATAAGGGCCTAGCTATTTGGGAAACTCAATTTTCAATTTCCGTCATTAACCTCATTCAAATCTCCCATTGGCTGGAATCCTGACAACATGGTTGCACTCAGGTAAATTAACAGATACTGAAGTAACTTTAAAGCTCAATTAATATCAAGACTGAATGAGATGATGGGCATATGAGTATTACTGACAATGCCTTACCATCTGGAAATAAATAGAACGGTCAAAAGGATAAGTGGTACTCTAGAAACTACTTTTATGAATCTCATAGGCGGCAAACCTTTCAGTTTGACAACCTATTTATTTGTTAGAAACATTTTACTATATTTTAAGTTATCATTAATATCAACTGTTAATTCATCTTTCTTAGTTTTTAAAAATGTCAGGCTTGTTTATCACCATTATTATATTTGCCCTTAAACAAAGTTTGGAAATAAAGCCCTTGCAATATACATAGAGCCTGACAAAATTTTAATAGCATTATAGTCCTTAGTCTACTCCAATAATATCAAAAGTAAGATCAAAGTCAAAGTATATGTAAACTTAATCATGGCAACTCTTAAATTCTTTGAAATTGGCAATAAGGTTAGCATTGTGACACATACATCTTTATACAAAAGAATAAGTCGGACAAGCTCTGTATTGGACCTTTAGGTCATAAACAAGTTGGCATTAAATGAATATAAAATTAAAACATTTCATTTGGAAGGATAAGGAATAGAGTGTAAGAAGAGTGTCTATAACTCTCCTGTTTCCAGCGTGGGGGTGCATGGTGCACAGGGCCCATGCCAGGAAACTAGTCGTTAATACAAAAGTTATTAGGGGTTGGGACCATCTAGTACTAAAAAAATACAAAAGTTATTAGAGCCCAGCAGAGGGTGCTCAAGCTATAATAACTCAGGACAAATATGGTTATCGTGAAAGTTAAAACCCAAAAGGGAGAAACACGGTACATGGAGTTGTAGGGGATAGGCGACCTAGGTTGGAGGGAATATGGGTGGCCCAACGGTGCATGGGCAGATAGATTCAGCGTTGTCAAAATTAAGTGGTTAATGTTGCATGAGGCCTCCTTGAAGAGGTCTGCGCACAGGGTCGTCCAAGATAACATAAATAAAAAACTATGTACTAGATGAGGGGTTTATTATAAGGGAGAAGTCGACTAATGGGAGAGATTGGTCTTGACATAAGATATTTAAGGGTTTTTTTGGAAAACAATCATTTGAGGGAAGCAGGTATAAGCTGAGGCACGCCAGTAGGCGCACACTTCCATCACGCAATATACTATACTATGTAATTGACCAAACTTGGGTAATTGATTGTAGGAGCGGCTGGCCTGAGCTGGAAATTTGAAAACCAAACGGTTTTTGAATCCCCGATCACACAAAAACTGAAGCAAACCACTTTTATTCGTGACAAAGCTAGTTTGTTTTTATGCACCTGCTCTTATAAAGGGCTGAACTTCTCTTGCATCCATTAAACCAACCTGGACATACTTCGCTTTAACCCAGCGTTGATCTATGGTATGCTTGAGATTGGGGAGGCCTTCTAGCTTCACCTTCTTGGCCTCCTGATATGCCGCTTAGTCTTTGATGTTGGTACCAATTATTATGTCATTTTCTAACCATGACATAGAGTACATGTTAAGTTTTAGAGCATTTATATATTTATTGTTAGTAAATGGAACAAAAATTAGATAAAGTAAACTATATATTTTTATATTCTATTATTATACTTAAACAAAGTTGATTGGTCACGTATCATAAAGTTAAATTAATAGCATTTAGTTTAGTGATGGAAGCCACATTTAATCTAATGCAATCTAGCATAAATTACTTTGAAAATCGATGCTAACAAATTTTCTGACAACTCTTGGAGTAGGGGTTGTACAAATGACCTCTCTAACTTATCATCAATGATGAACTAAAAATAATAAAGTTACCACGAATTCCATCTTTATGCTCTGAGGAGGAACTCACATCAACAACAGACATGTTGGAAGAAGAAATCTGATCAAGCCAGGAGATGTGTTGGATTTTAACCAGATTATGTTTTTTCTAATAGTTATATGATTAGCGTTATTTTTAATCAGGTAATCAGCCTGATTATCTAGTTGGCTAGTTTCAATGACTTTAAACTTCTAAAAAGTATTGTGACTAATGGCTATTAGCTTTTAAAATGTACAAATATAGTGGGACTGTTTGCCAAATTTTTAAACATGATTTTATAGGGTTTAAAAAAGCTCTTATTTCAATCATTCAATCATAGCTTTTAATGATTTTAGAATTTAACTATGTATCAGGTCTAACCCAATAGCTTTATATGTAACCATAATTCTGTGGGCGAATTTACTGCAACTTTTAACACTGCTAAGTAAGTTCACCTAATTGTATACTTATGCTTTGTTGATGATTAAAAAGCGATCTATTTTTGGACCACCAATGCCTGGATGTTAAAACTTGGATAGTTTAATCAGAAATTTCTTTTCAGTTACTATACGTTTTTAACTATCCTAAGTTTGGTAAGCCCTATAGTAAGGTTGAGAAGAAAGTTGGCATATTTTTTTGTATATTATGATGATGTTGTATCTAAATAGGTGGGAACTTGATTCTGATTATCACCTATATATACCTCAATTATGTCCTTAATAGAGTACTTGGTTTTTAGACACTTTTATCTAATAGCCTTTTATATCTGGTGTAATATATACTTTTTAGTCTATACAGATTTTTAGGGAACATTTGCTTGAAATTTTAGACCAATTTATCACATCAATTGCTTAACTGATTTTCAGATCAGATAAAGCTTCCTGTCTTCATACAGCAAAGCATTAATTATAAGCCCTGCAAACTTGTGCAGCAGTCCCTTTATCAAAAGTGTTTTCTTTCATCTATGGCCACAAGCCCTCATTGCCCTAGGGCTCCCAGTCCAAGTAGTTGGTAATTTATGAAGCTTTCTCAGGGGATGTTTTTTGATTTTTCGTTGACAATGCTTCCCAATTAAGTATTTTCTTTTCGCTTTTATTAAATTCTTCTAGAATCAAAGGCAATAGTTTAATGATCATTTTATATGGATTAATATTGGAGAGTATATTTTAACTTATTTACCATTTGTTGGTATTTTTGCCCATATTCCCAGCCTTCTAGATTACCAGGAATCGCTAGGGGAAATTTCCCTGAGGAGAAGTGAATTGGAAATCAGTTGGCCCAAGTTTCAGAATAACCACGTTCAGGGGATTTTGGTATATTCGCCTGGTCATATTCATTGGGGATTGATCCGGATGAATACTTAAGACCTCATTGGGTGGAGTTGCTGACAAAATAGGGGCATCTGATGGTGATTAACTATCAGGTGTACCAATTGGGATCAGTTGGGTTTCATCACTGACTAATTGGAAATGAATATCAAGTTGCAAGGCGAGTGATGCCAACTGTAGCTAGCAAATTTTGATCAGTTGGTGCGTGACCTTCCTTAATGGGTAATAAGTCTCATTACCTAAGCAGGTCTCTAGCCCAATATGGTTGGTTCACTTAGTTTGTTAGGAAAACGTTAGGGGCACGTTTTCCAACTCTTTCCATTTAGGTCTTGAGGATGTCCAATGACAGAATCCTAGCATGGATGGGGAAGACCATTGCTGCTGAGACGTTTATGGGTTATTCAATGGCAACGGCTGCTGTTTCATTGAAGAGGTGTTAACTGAGGGTTAGACGACCAAATCCCCACTATAAATTCCCTAGGATTCACTTATATTAAAAAACAGATAATACAACGGTATTTGATCAATATATTTTAATCCAGTAGATAGTCTAAGTAGTAAACTATCACCAGCTTTCAATTGTGCTATTCTTCTCAAGGATATTTTTTGTGTGCAATAATTGGAAGACTCTTATCAAAAAGAGTAACAATATGAGCAGGGATCTAGAGAAGAAGGAGACAATTGGGGATTTTTGCCAACTGTGTGTTGGACCAGAGAGACTGTCACCAGGGAATCTCAGCAAAGATGGGTTGGACAGAACAAGTGAACGAATCCCTACAATCACGACATCTTAAGTACTTAATCAGGAATACTAGCCGAGCGTTGGGCCAAGATATAAGAATTCATAATCAACTACAGATAATAGACATCATACTATTGTTGACCAATAATCTTTAGGACTATACAATGCAGACAAAGTGCACAAGAAAACTGAACCTGTGCAGTAAAAAGATTACTAGGGTTGTTTTCTGATAATAACCCACTTAAAAATTTTTTACAAGTTGGTGCTCACTACAGTGGTAGTTGAGTTGAAAAATTTATAAGAATGTCGTACAAAGATGAGTTATGCAAATTGTGGATGGAATTAGCCATGGTGAATCAGAATGCGCTAAACTCAGTGGACCATTGGGAATCTGCAGCATTGGAAGAATGAGTCACCAGGGTGGAGGAAGGGATAGATAATTTTGTAAGCTTTGAGAACGAGTTACTTGGGAAGTAACTTTGTTGAAGAAGAAAGAAGGGGACTTCATTTAAGAGGGCTTTTATCTGAAAATGGAGCGAGAAGTGGATTGCGTTCATTTGAGAAATTTTGGTACAGATATAGAGCGACTAATCAAACAGGTGGAGGAACTTAAAGCTCACAAATGTGCTTATGAGCCTGATATAGAAAGCGATGCCAAAGAAAGAAGTCCTCACACGATACTTGGGAAGTCAAATACCCCAAGGAATATTCCACCCGCTTTTGCTGTCATTTTGGAGATGACGCCTGAAGTCACTTTTCAAGTTAGCTGAGTGGCCAGACTGAGAGAATCGGCCAGAGATAACTTAGAAGAATTTAAGCCAATTCCAAAATTGCCAACATTCCATTGGGATAACGCCTCAGAGTTTTTCTAACTGTTTGACATGACCATGTGTTAAATATTGGGCTTCTCCTGATGGCTAGTTCATTGTTTGGTGGAAACTGCAGCTTCAAGCATCTATTGTGTGAGGACAATAGACAGGATGGTGCTTTAAATTTATGATATAGTTTTTTGGTAATACTTCAATTGTATACCCGGTTGTTTCACTTGGACAATAGCACGCTGCCCTGATTCTACTAATTCCAAGTGAAAATTAACTTTAATATAAAATAAAGTGATAACGCAAAAAGTTTATAAGATAAATTATAAACTTAATCCAGAAGTTAAAGGATGCCTTTATTAGTGTAAATGCAAGGGTTATTTATAGGGTTTGATGTTAACCACATCTTGACCATGATTCCTTACTTTCAGTGGCCCTTGGCCATGTAAAAAGTTTGTAAGGACATCTACAAATACTTCAACTTAGGGCATCATGCTAAGCCTCAGAGTCAGAGTAAACACCGTCATCATTCTTGAGATGGCGTTTCATACATGTATTCAAAATAGCTGAACCAATTCACTTTCACGTGCAATCAGCAGCACATACCAAGGAGATTTGCATCACTAATTAGTAATTAATTTGATTGAAAACTCGACTGACATTAAAAACTAATTTTGACATAGACCAATAAAGCCCATGTGCCCGAGTCATTAAATCAAAACTTAAATTTAAGTTTGACCTAACTAACAAAGCCCTTGAGCCCATGTCATCATAGTCGAATATAATTAAGTGAAATTGATAGGCCGCAAATCCCAAGTTCAGATACTTAGGATACACCTGAACCATAATTGTTGATATCAAATATCCGATGATTAGGTCCAGTCAATTCCTCAACACTTCCCCCACCTTGATTGGATATAAGTGGTGGATACCCTTCTTCCTGGGTCGCATTGTCTAACTCTTCACCTTCCTCAAAGTTTGAATGTCAACTCAATACCCTTCCCTAAGCTGACAAGGCCAGCATGCCTGATGCTGAGCTTTCTTGGGTTTTGGCACTTCTCTGCCAGGGTCTAGACAATTGGAACTTGTATGAAGTCCGCATCTCTCTGATTCCATTGCAGGCTTCTTCAGTTTGATCGCGCTCTCCTCCTCACTGAAGAAGGATTACTTACTTCTAATACCTGTGAGGCATCAATCTATGAAATAAACTATACAATTTGCAATTATTTTATTTTTATTTTTATTTTTATTTTTATTTTTTATGATATGGGCGAAGGAACTTAGTGTGTACTCAATTCACAACCAAGCCGCCTTGATCCTTAATGGTATATACATCTTCAGACAATTTCTCCAAAATGATAAATGGACCCTTCCAGAGTGAGGCTAGTTTGAGTGCGCGGCCTGCGCTATGAGTGTCACAATATACTACTAAATCTCCTTCATTAAACTTATTCACCGTAGCCTGTTTAGCGTCATCATAGCTCTTCTGAATAGTTTTTTGACTAATTGCATTTTGATAAGCTTCCAATTGCAACTTTATTAGGGTCTTTGCTAGTTGCTCGACATAATTATTTGGGTTAATTGCATTAGGTGAACTGAGTACTGAGTATTATAATGGAGGCAGAGCGGGCTGTCTACCATACAAAAGTCGAAATGGAGAGTGGCCTGTGCTGCTGTGGTGTCCAATATTGTACACAAACACAGTTGCACAAATTGAAGTTGTCCATTGCAAAGGCGCCAAGGCTGCATTTTTGCATAAAATGTCAACTAAAGTGCCATTCACTCACTCTACCATA